>RJWT010008163.1:0-26671 GCA_004365215.1 Cuniculus paca
TGTGGGATTTGGATTTTTTTAATTAAATTAATCATTTATCATAAGAAATAAGGGGAGAGGATGCAAAGGCCTCTGCTCAGCTCTCTTGGGGCCCTGCAGGAACTCACCTGCACTTACAAATGCTTAGCAGTGGAGTGAACTAGAGCCTTCCCCGATTTAAAACAGAAGGCTCATCACCGAGGTCGGTCTTCTGCACCCAGACTTCCAAGTCTTAGAGTGAGAAACTGAGTTTAGCATTTCTATCCTGTACACATTTGGCTATGCAGGCACATGCTAAACAAATACATTACGCAAAATGCCGCCAAAGTGGATTGTTTTTAGCAACAGAATCTGTTTAGCTGCATTATATTGGTATACTTGGGAGGTCCTCATTCTTGCCCCCATAGTTTTCCTAAAATAACTACCATTTCATCGGTAACTTGTATGTTGTCACATTTGAAAGCTTGATAATAAATTCACATGATGCCTCAAGGGAGCTTGGTTCTGTTGTTACCAGGTTTTTTATTCACAACACATCTGGAATAAAACCATTCGACAATGCTTTATCATCCTTTGCAGACTGAAGAGACCCTCATTAGCTACCTTATGGAGACATAAACAGCCTTTGGGCAGTTAATATAAACCATCTTGAAAGGCTCAAAATATTTACAGCCCCTACTTGGGCTTTAAGATTTCCCTAGACCATGGGTTTGTGGGTTGATCTTATTTAGGATTAGCACATTTTAAGAGCCCACACAGAGCTGGTTTGAAACTGATGACTTCAAATGATGTCAAAACAGTAAAACTGAATTGAATTCTGCCTGTTTTAAGTCTCATGTGGCATTTGGCAAAGGTAAACTGATATTGTAATTTATGTTAAGAGTATTTGTTTTACATAAATATTTATTAATGATATTAAAAGAAATATGTACATAGCCTATAAGATTATGGATTCAAATGGTCTAAATAACACCAGTTGATGAAAACCAAAAGCTTAATAAATAGTATCTAAATAAAATCTACTTCTCCTACTTGTCTATAACCTAGTTTTTCCCAAAGTGATATTGAGATAACATTTAATGAAAGAATAGATGCATTTTCTAAAACGGCAATTGGAGAAATAGAAAATTCAGTTCATTGACCTAAATTTGAATAATTCAATTTGTCATTCCACGATGGCTGCTGGGAAGATAACCAGCCACAGAAACGGATTAAGTAAGGCTTGTCTATACTGTAGAGGTTTTAGGTCTTAGTTGTAGGTTAGAAATAAAAAGGAACTATTGATACTTAAGTTATTTTAAATTTAAGAAATGTATTTTCGAAAAGTAGTTGTAGTTGAAATCTTTTCTACAGATCAATTAGTTATATATCTATATATAAAACAATTAGGCTATTGTACATCCTTAGTCTCAGAATATCTGCATATTGTCTTTCATGTAACTGTTACTAAAATAGGACAAATTTAAGCCAATATTGTGGCACTGATACAATCCATCAAAAAAAAAAAGTCCATCTATGTTGTAGGATGAACAATAACAGCAAAATTGTTTACATCTTTCTCAGCCTCTTCTAATCTGTATCTTTTATTTAGATATAAGTAGACTTTATTTAGATATAGATTTATTTAGATATAAGATTTTTTTACCTAGAGCTGGAATGTAATGGATTTTTTTCTATAAAAGAATACAAATTAAAACAATACAGAATTCAAAATAAGATGATAGAAAATTAGTAACGGTTATTATATTGCAAATTGTTATCTTCAAAATAGTTGCTCAGATTACTAGATATAGGCATGCAAAATTGATCAAACAATATAAGCACTAACTGCTCCTTTCCATGAATTAATAGAATTAGTAGTACAATTATCTAAGCTATCCTGTGTGTGTGTGTATACATATATATATATATATTTTTCCACCTTCCTTCTTTTCTCCTTCCCCCCATTCCAGTTGTTCTTTCGTTTAGAACAGTTTCTTCACCTTTCACAATATCTATTTACCTTTGGATCTTATTTACTCTTTTTCTTTTTTCTTTTAAAGAGAATAAAACAAAACAAAACAAAACAGAGTTAAACACAACAAAGAATTTCAGAACAGAACACTGGAAGCAATACAGGTCTTCAAAACATATAATAGATTAATACTGGCTACCCTAGTGTCTCTTGTTTTCTTCGAAATGGTTGTTCATACATTCACACACAATAAATTTGATAACAAAATAAAATAAAACCAGATAAAACAAAAGAGTGAAAGCATTACAGGCCTTAAAATCAGACAAAAAGAAATCAACAATGGCTACCTTAATGTTCTTTGTTCTCTTCAAAAAAGATGTTCATATCTTCTCACATATTGCAATCAAATAGTAGAAAACAAACTCAAACCAATCAAATCAAAGAATAAAAGTATTATTGGACTCCAGAACCTTTTCCTCACATTTATTGGGGATTTTGTATCTTATTAAGTCCATCAGTTTCTTACACTAGGGAGATGATGTGGTGTCTACACATGTGAGTTTGGTTCATTTCACTTATGAGTATGGTCTCAAGTTGCACCCATTTACCTATAAAAGCTTCAATGTGATCCTTCTTACAGCTGAATAGTACTCCATCGTATAAAAGTACCACATCTTTTTTATCCATTCCTCAACTGATGGGCATTTGGGTTGTTTCCAAGATTTGACTATTACAAATTGTGCTGCTATAAACATGGATGTACATATATCACTGTGGTATGATGATTTCACTTCTTCTGGGAATATACCCAGAAGTGGAATAGCTGGGTCAAATGGGACTTCCAGTCCTAGCTTTTTGAGGAACCTCCAGGCTGATTTCCACAGTGGCTGCACCAGTCTACATTCCCACCAACAGTGGAGAAGGGTTCCTTTTTCCCCCATAGCCTCTCCATCATTTGTTATTGGTGGTTTTCTTGATCTTGGCCATTCTTTCTGGAGTGAGATGAAATCTCAGAGTTGTTTTAATTTGCATTTCTCTACTGACCAATGATCCTGAACATTTTTTCATGGATTTATTTGCCAGTTGTATTTCTTCAGCTGAGAAGTGTGTTTTCATCTCAGATGCCCATTTTTGGATTGGGTCTTTGAGTTTCAAGGGCCTGATTTTTTTAAATTCTTTATATGTTCTAGATAGAAGACCTTTGTCTGAAGGGCAGTTGACTGAGATTTTTTCCCAATTTGTAGGTTTGCTTTTCACTGTTGGAGATTTCTTTTGACATGCAAAAACTTTTTAATAAGACAAGATCCCAGTTTTTGATTCTGGAAAGTGTTTCCCATGCAGTTTGACTTTTGTTCATGAAATCTTCACCTACCCGTATGTCTTTAAGATTCCCATCTACTTTATTTTCCAGCAGATTTAGTGTTTCTCTTTTAAGATTTAGATCTTTGATCCATTTTGACTTCAGTTTAGTGCATGGTGATAGGCTTGGGTCTAGTTTTAGTTTTTGGCATATGGAAAGCCAGTTTTACCAGCACCATTTATTAAAGAGGCTTTCACCCAGTGAACATGTTTGACCACTTTGTCAAAGATAAGGTGGCTGAGTGTGTTTGTACTTGGGGTTGTATCTTCTAATCTATTCCACTGATCCTCAGGTCTGTTTTGATTCCAGTACCATGCTGATTTGATTACAGTAGCTTTGTAGTATAATTTCAAGTCTGGGATTGTGATGCCTCCTGCCCTGCCCTTGCTGCCCAGAACTGCCTTTACTATTCTAGCTCTCTTCTGGTTCCAGATGAACTTTAAGAATGATTTCTCTAGATCTGTGAGGTATGCTAATGATATTTGGATGGGAATTGCATTAAATCTCTACAATAATTTTGGGAGAATGGCCATTTTCACAATGTTTGTTCTTCCTACCCATGAGCATGGAATGTCTTTCCATTTTCTGAGATCCTCTTCAATTTCTTTTTTCAGAGTACTGTAATTTTCATTGAATAGATCTTTTGCTTCCTTTGTTAGGTTGATTCCTAAGTATTTCATTTTTTTGGATGCTATCATGAAATGTATGGTTTCTGTTATTTCTCTCTCAATGAGTTTGCTGTTTG
This sequence comes from Cuniculus paca, assembly GCA_004365215.1. NCBI lineage: Eukaryota > Metazoa > Chordata > Mammalia > Rodentia > Cuniculidae > Cuniculus > Cuniculus paca. The sequence goes on from RJWT010008163.1 coordinate 4,039, forward strand.
TGTAGAAGAATGCTATTGATTTCTGAGTATTGACTTTGTACCCAGCTACATTACTGAATTTGGTTATGACATCCAGAAGTCTTTCTATGGAGTTTTGAGGGTCTTCTACGTAGAGAATCATGTCATCTGCAAATAGTGATAATTTAACATCTTCCTTTCCTATCCTTATTCCTTTTATTTCTGTCTCTTATCTAATAGCTCTAGCTAATGTTTCCAGCACTATACTGAATAGAAGTGGTGATAATGGACATCCTTGTCTTGTTCCTGATTTTAGAGTGAAAGGTTTTAGTTTTGACCATTTAATGTGATAATGGCTATGGGTTTGTCATAGATGGCTTTTATCAGATTGGGGTAAAGACTATCTATTCTGATTTTCTGTAGGGTTCTTATCATGAATGAGTATAGGACTTTATCAAAAGCTTTTTCTGCATCTGTTGAAATGACCATGTGATTCTTATCTTTGGCTCTATTAATATGGTGTATTACATTTATTGATTTGCGTATGTTGAACCATCCTTGCACTCTTGGGATGAATCCCACTTGGTTGTGGTGTATAATCTTTTCAATGACTTGCTGCATTCTGTTTGCAGTATTTTATTGAGGATTTTTGCATCGACAGTTGGCTAAAATTTTCTTCCCAATTCATGGGTTTTCTTTTCACTCTGCTAGTGATTTCTTTTTCTTTCTTAATTATCATTTCAATGAATTTTATCTTGCAGCTCCACCTGCAGATTGAACACTCTCATACCTGAGAAGCCCTCTCTCCCCATTTCCTAGCCTGGATCCAGGAAAGATCACTAGTGTTAGGACATTGAAAGGGAGTAAAGACTTAGAGAGAAAAGATAACCTCCATGAGAAATGAAGGCATCACAATAATCACGATATTTCAGATCACTTTAATAAATTGGTGGCTCTTTACATTACAATCATGGACTTCAAGAGTTTCACCAGGAAAATGTGTATTATATACAACATACACACAAGTGTGTACACACTTGTAATCAAAGTAGAAAATCTGAAGCCTTCCCATAGGCTTGCAAGCTCTTTTCCTCCAAATAGAATATCTAAAATAAGATGTAAAGCTATCATACAAATAACGTTTTATTTTATTAAGCCAATTTACTTTACCTTTGTGAAATGTTTCTAGATAACACCAATAATGAAGAATGAAAAAACTGTTAACAGTCCAGGGCAAAAGTTAAAATATGGAACTCTACATGGAGTGGAAGTTTAACCAAAGAAGCAATTAAAAAAGAAACTTCAAATATTAAAAACAAAAAACAAAAAAAACAAACAAGTTTCAGAGGGGAAAAAGCCTACACTGTTGTCACTATTTTTCTGTGATTAGAAATTCCCTTTTCTACTATTTTTTAATTCAAAGTGAGGGAAAGTTAAATAACATTTACAATGGTGACAAATAATGATTTTAACGTTTACTGTTAAATGATTGTACAGTTATCTACATAGTTACTGAGTTAAAAGGAGAGTATTAATAAGGTAGTTAATTCTTATCAATAAGTGAGTATTACATATACTTTGTGGCTAGACTTTATGTCTTAATTTATTGTGGGCTTAGCAGATCAAGTAGGGAGAATTGTACTTTGGGAGAATCTATATTAAAATGTATTTTTAACTTTTTATGATTAGTTTAGTAACCTGCCTTGAACTATAAATACTCGTTTGCTACTTGGTCACAATGGATGCATTAGAATTTAGAAATCAACCAAGGCAAATTCATTAGTATCACTGGAGATGGGCAAATTTGTGTAGGCTAAGTTAGGAAATGAGCATGAAATGGATCACTGCTATCTGAATACCTGATAATTAACATTTTATTTGATTCAGCAGAACCAATCAATTACACATACTGACTCAGCCTTCACAGCTATGAGACAAATTAGTATCTTACAGGTCTAAATAATCAGAATTCTTCTGCCTCTGGTAAATACAGTTGAACAGGTCTAGTGATTTTATCACATTAACGCAGTATTTTTCAAGAATGCTTTAAATGCATCATTAGCATATGAAAAAGACAACACTGGCATGAAAATATAATAAGAATTTCTATCTTTTCCAAGTCTTAAGAAGCTTTAAGAGTACAAAATAAATTTGAAAACATCTCTGGATTTGAAGAATCATGATCAACATGTAATTTTCAAAAGGATATTGACAGTGAAGACTTCTTTCCCTTGCTGCTCTAAAAGCACACAGCCTCTATTCTGGAAGAAAAATGTACTCAGGTTCACCCAGAGAGAACATTGCAAGGTCTTCTTCTGTCAATGTCCACTCTGCAATCCACATTCACACTTTCTACATAAAGGATGTAGAATCCAAGACAAATAGCACATACATATTTTCTTCTGGGAATTTCCCCATAGCACTTTATTACATTTAATAATTTGCTGGTCGTTTTTTAATAATTAAAGGACATAGAAGTAATTTGAAATGTAATTGTTCCCAAACTTCAAGGTAGTAAAAAGAAAGAATGATGGCCTTTATTGACCATCAATAAAAAATAAGCATTTTTATGTAGTGGTTAAAAATAAATTAAAGCAAAATGAAGAAATAAAATTGCACTCTCAATGTAGCAACATTAAAAAAAGCATTTCAATGACATAAACTGGCTTGGAATATACCAAATCTACCAATGATTTATACATGAGATTTCACTGGTACCCATTAAGTCAGTTATTCTTGACTTTAAAAAGCTTTAGGATAACTGATATTAGTGTAGCCTATATTGGTTTTCCAGTCATTCAGTGTTTAATTTAGCCACCAATAGGTATCTATAGTCAATTTTTAAAAATTCACTTCAGAGCTGGGGATTTAGCTCAACGGCACAGCACCTGCCTGGCAACTGCAAGGTTCTGAGTTCGATTCCCAGTACAAAACAAACAAACAAAAAACTTCTTCACTAGCTGCTTAGGTGCCTTTTTCAATTACCTCCTTCAGGTTCCAAAAATAACTAAATATTGAAGCAGAAGGGAAAAAAGAGAAGGAAAAAAAAAAGCATCCTTAGAGCAAAGAATCAAGATTTTGTCTAAAAAAGTTATCCATAAAACTCTCAACACTGAGTTATCAAGAAGAGTCAGTTTAATACTCAATGTAGGCACCATTGTTACCCTGATTGACATGTTTTGAAATTTTTTTTTTAGTTTTTTTTTTCTTCTTTTTCTCCTTGGAAGAGTCAGTTTAACAGGATACATCATGTCCTGGCCTAAAGAAAGTATCTAATAATATTTGGTACCGGCTTTTTACTCTGAGTATGTTCCCTGGGAGAACTAGAAACAGAAACAGTAACAGTTTTCAAAAACAGATTCACAATATCTTATCCACTTTTCAATATATTCTCTCTTAGGTATTATTACTGCTGTGACAGACAACTGAGGGACAATCAGGTGTTCCTCTGTGAATTCTTCTCCTTCATTCTCAGATTGGCATTTTCATTTGTGGTTTTGTTTGTTGAAAGACTGTTACTGACCATTCCACTTGAGCTTGACACTGTTGAGGAAAGGCTGTTCTTGTACCTATACTGAAGTAAGATATCATTTGTACCTACTTGTAAGGAAAATGCAGAAGTGGGCTATGTGCATGGGTTAATGCAAGTGGGGTGAATAGAGCTCTCTTGGTTTTGTCTTAACAGATTTCAGTCTGGAAAGTAAAACCTGAAAGGAAAAGTAGTTTTCCTGAAACACTATGACACTAACACTAAGAAATCTGATATTTATTTTATATTTCAGATTGCAAAGCATTAAGATTTTTTTTGTTGTTGCTTACAATGAAGAATCACGCCATGACTCTTCCTTAAAGTACAGTGTACAGGTGGGTATCTACGGAATGTGACTACAAAGTAAACCGCAAAAGCAATAAAATTACCTTTCTCTTTGGACTGCTTCTAGAACATAACTAAAAACTAGCTTATCCTCTATGCCCTAAAATAAAGTACATTGAATTTGACTATTAAGTTCCACATCCTAAATATTGCTATCTATGAAATACTTAACTGCTTGTTCTTCAAATTGAGCTCCATTCTGATTTTTCACTGCAGTCTGACTACCATCTTCCCAGGATGGAAGGTTAAACAGTAGATTCGGCTGTTTAAGAGAGAGGTGAGTTATGAAAGAGTTGGAAAGCTCTATTATCTTAAAGTAATTGGAAGTGCTGGAAATAGCAACAGCTATAAAAATAACACTAATAAGGACATAGTAATTTCAAACTAATTTTTAAATTTCTTATTGAGAGAAAATGGTATCATATACTATTTTTAAAATGGCTCCCCAAGTAATTCTTTACCCAAATTAAATTCACAAAGTTTATAGAGATCATTACTTGAAATTTAAAACATTTTACTTTCTCAGGATTATACAGAGAAGTGATTTAGTTCAAAGTGTCCTCAACAGTCTTGCTTTCACAAAATCATCCTAGAAGTAACTAATCCTAAATTCCAAAGTTTAAAGAAATGAAGGAATAATGAAGACAGCATCTTGATAACAATTCTGCCGAGGGCATTTTTAGCCTGTAATAAAAGGTACTCAGAACTTACAACCTTACCCTTGGATAGTTAAGTACTGATGCAACATGACTGTAGAAGTTTAGGAAAGTCAAAATTATGCTTTCTTTCCCTCTGCTAAATTATTCTAAACTCTACCAACAGAAATTTATTCTCTGTAGAACTCAAAAATTTATTCTTGGACTACCCCCACACCAGTTCATCTTTTAAAAGAGAAACTTTTTAAAAAATAGATTACCATTATACTTGTTCAGGAATTAGCAAACTGGGTCAAGTCCAGCCAAACACCTATTTTTACAGAACCATGAATTTAAAATGGTCTTTATAGTTTAACTTGAACAAGATTAATATCAGGAATATTTCATAATGGGAAAATTGTATGAGATCCAAATTTTAGTGTCTATAAATAAAGCTTTATTGGAACACAGTCTGATTATTGACTTAGGTATTGTCTATTGCTGTCTTCACACTATAACGCAGAGTGAAGCCATTGCAAGAGGGTAGAAGGCTGACTGAAAGTATTAGAATTAGGCCCTTTACAGGAAATACGGTGGCTCCAATTCTAAGTTATTGCAACCCTATAAAAACTGTCTCACAAGTCTTGTCTCACAGAGATTACCCTGAAAAACGTCTCATAGGTGTCTGAAGTAGATAAAGTGAAATATAGACCAGGCCAAAAGGGAGGGAGGGAACATTAGAGGGAAGGAGGAAGGCAGGAAGAATTTTGAGCAATTTTTAAACTTTAAAAGGATATTTAAAAACTTCATATGTAGGGTATCTTCTCAAAAGAATTACAATCATCGTACCACAGCGATATATGTGCACTTATGTTTATAGCAGCACAATTTGTAATAGCTAAATCTTGGAAACAACCCAAATGCCCATCAATCACAGAATGGATAAAAAAGATTTGATATTTTTATACAACGGAATATTACTCAGTTATAAAAAGATAATCTTGAGGCTTTTATAGGTAAATGGAGGCAACTTGAAACTATACTCATAAGTGAAATAAATCACATTTGTAAATACTGTATTGTCTCCCTAGTGTAAAAAATAAATAATAATAATATTAAAAAACTGGAAGAGCAATAAGATCCAAAATGCACAATAGATATTGTAATAATGAAAGGAAAAGAAAGGGCTCAAAAGGAAAGAACAACTGGGATAGGGGAAAAGAGAAATGGAAGAAAGGAAAAGATTATATGTATGTAGTTTACACATATAACCGTATGTATGTATATATGTGCAAGATAACTAAACTACTAATATCCGTTCATCAAAAGGAACAATTTGTGCTGTCATTGTTTGATTGTTAGATCATTTTTTATGCCTAGATCTTATAACCTGAACAACTACTAAGATAACAATACGGAATGTATTAGTGTTGATTTCTTACTGTTGTTTTGTTTTGTTTGAAATTCTGTATTATTTCTATTCCTTTTTCTGTTTTGCTTTCCAAAATAAAAACATTTTTAAAAATTTGTATGTATAAATACATATGCCAAAAATATAGACCAGTCCTTAGACCCTGTAAGTTCATTTTTTTTTCTTCCATCTTTCGTTTTCTCTTTCCTCTCTTCCCCTCCCCTCTTCTCCCCTTCTATTTTTCTTCTTCTCCTTTTCTTTTTCCTTCTCTGGTCCTTTATTGCTTTTATCAGCCCTTACTCCTTTCCGTCCAGTGTCTTTCCTTACTTCCCCTTTGCTTCCCTTTTTCTCACCCTCCCTTACTCTTATTTATGCAGGGCATTCACATTTACTGAGTTAGACACTGTTAGACATGGTCTTCCTTTGTAGATCAAAAAGAAACATAAGTTCTTTTTGTTTTTGTAGAGGTCACACTACAAAGGGCATGAGAAAAACACAAATAAGATACACACGAACTGTGTCCGGGAGTGAGGGTGGAGGTTTACTGTAGTGAAGTTGGTCAGGTTAAGTCTTCATCAACACATAACAGTTGAGATGAACCCTAAAGGATGGAAGTGAGTCAGTCATTGAGAAAGCTGTAGAAAAGTATTTATTACGGAGAGGGTGTAACAGTGAAAAGATCTTGGGACAGAAAATGATTCTTTCATATCCAAAATAAAAGGGATGCTAGTATGTACACTATGGCTGTTGATGAAAACATCTCGTTAATTAACCAGGGCCGTAATTTATATCAACATTGCTTATTGAAAATTTAATTGCCAAAAATGGCATTGGTTATTGTTAACGCATGTCCATAACTCTAATACAAAAATTCCTGGTGGGAATGAATTTCGAAGTCAGAAGAAGATTCTAAAATATATAATATTGAGGTCTCATCTTGGTTATATAACATTGGTCCATATGACTCAAAGGAGTCTCTATTAACTCTCAAAAACAAATTAATGATTTCACAGCTCTGAAAAAATTCTAGTTATGAAATAGGATATACGGACAGTGCAATTTTATGGACAAACAGACAATAAATACTTTACTCTTACTACAAAGGCTATTTTGCGTTTTTGCATGATGCAAGTTAAGGGTTACACCGAAAAACTTGTACTGGGACTTCTATGTTTAAATTATATACTCTAATATATCAATTCAAAATCTCATCTTAAATGGAAATCAGGTGACAGTGTAATGAAATACATACTATATCACCATAAAATTTAATGTTCAAATAAAAACTTTTTTGTATAAACTTTTATATTTATTTCACTACATAATAAAAGGGATTATATTTTTGCCATATGCCTTTCATAAGTAAGTTGCAATTTCACCTTCTTTTGGGTCTAACTTTAAGCCAGGTGAAGCACATGCAAAGACTATGATGAAAGGATAAAGACAGAAAAATCTAAAGGTAAGTAGCTGGGACACTGTGTAGTTAGATGACACCTCCATTGTGTTGGTCTCCCAATTCTTTTGGATGTAAACTGCAGGGTTTTGTATTTACTAGAGAGCCTGCAGATGACTTATTTCTTCTTACTCCTGCTTTATGCATGACAAATGTATTAGTTCTTCTCTGAGAGTGACAATGAGAATTAGGGACTTGAATTACAACCACCATGTCGTAAAGGCATGGGATCTCTGGCAGGTAACATTGTTTACTTCACGTTATAAGAAAATAAAAAAAAATGAATACATTACATTTTATTTACTGTCCTGATAGTAAACCTTCACACTTTTAAAATAAATAATAAAATTCTAACAAATTAGTCTGTGTAATGCAGAGACTCTGCAAAAGGAGGGCACTTTTGAGTCAACTGAATTTTAAAAAACAAAATAATCAATTATAATTACAAAAAAGACAAAAATATAGAAGGAAATGCTTATTAGTCTTTTTTTTTTTTTAGCTCATTTTGGTTTTATCACTTTTTTGCTTGATTTAACATTTATGGAAACCTTCTAAGGTTGCCTTTAATTTTTGCCAGAATATTTTGAACTGGGTTTAAAACTGAAATTGAAGAAGCCTGAGGAGGGCTTTAATAACAACTTTCTTCAGTCTGTTTATTTAAAACATGATGAATAAGCAAAAAGAAAAGGTGCAGAATGGAAAAAGAAAAATGATCCCTTCTCCTTCCTAGAAGTGTTTGGGGTGACTGGATTGTTCATAAACTTGCACCAGGAATTAAAATCTTCCTCACTGCTAGTAAGCTAAATACATTTGACATTGTTCTAGTTGTTGTATATACATAAGTTTAGAGTCTAAGGGTTTGTAAGTATAGTAGTTTTGAAGTTATAGAAAGGCAGAAACGAGCTTGACCAATCTTAAGTCTCCAGTAACGTCTGATTTACTTGATGTACTCTAAAAATTACGTAGTTTAATATAGTCTTATTTTGAGCAGAGTGTCAATACTTTTCTACATTACATGATTAATATTAATCAAGATGAAATGAAGAAATTAAAAGAAAGAAAATCCAGGAACTTAAATAAGCCATGGGGAGGAGGGTAGTTTAGAAATTCTGTTCTCCATAGCTCTGGAGGCTAGGAGCACAGATGCTAAATCCTAGTCATGCCACTTAACGGCTGAGCAGGGCTTAGAGTCCTTATTCATTAAATGAGAACAGCAGTATCCACTTTGCAAGATTTCTGTGAGGAATGAACGCCACAGATTTAGAAAAATCAGCACAGTGTAGGACACAAAGAATGCCTCTGCAGCCATTAACATCATTCACCAACCACTCAGAGGTGATTTTTATTTTGCTTCTCTTGATATTCAGATTATCACCCTTTGGGACTAATTTAGCCCAATCTTGACAATAGTTACATAATGCTAATTATGTATTTGTTAACAACTGAAACAAAATGTGAGTTTTCCAGATGGCACGTTGAGGAAATCCTGTACAGTATTCCTTTATATTGTAGAAAATCATGTAGAGATTGGGAGAGGAGATATTTCTAGAAGAACATCAGTTTATTTCAGTGATGTCCTGCATATACTTAGAAACTTGGAGATTTGTTTTAAGAGTCATTGAAAATTTGCTTTAACCTGAAAGGTATTATTGTTAAACATCTGTTTAACAATAGATTTGTTGTATACTGTAGTCATTACCTAGAATATTGCTTTTCACAGCTGTCACTGTTATCAGTGGGTGGAAGACGATACAGATTAACATCATTATTTGGCCAAATTTTGTGGCCTATCTGGGCATGCAATGAGAACATAAGCAGCAATACAATATGAAAAGTGGTCTTGAAGGGATCATTAATTGGACAACTGAAATGAAACTGCTCCAAGATGAAGGGGACTGTTCACTTTGAGACTGATGGAAACTCTCTAACAAGCTCATCACTGAAACATTGTAAGGTGCTGAGATTTATTTTTTTCACAAGAAGACATAAGTTGCTATTTCCATTTGCCCTGGTACCCAGAGCCAAAACAGGGACACTAGTAGTTGCACAAAGGCGTGTTAACTCCCAAGTAGATACTGTATGAAGAGACAAAATAATCCTTCACCTTATGAGAACAATTTATAAAATTAGTAAAACAAATACAGTTCATCTCCTCTACCAAGTTTTTAGTATAGTTTCTGTCCCAGAGAAAAGTTTGAGCTGCTAAAGGCTATTCTTTGTCTTTGCAGTTTTTAAATGTTTCCAAATGGTACGTGTGTTTTTAAGAGGAATTTTTTAGAAGCTTGACTCAAGGAGACTGCTGAGTCCTAAAGACTTTTGCTTTTCATTCTGTTGGATAAACAGATCTAGGCACGTTTTTATATTTCTTTTATTCTCAAAAGAAAACAACCTAGTCAATCAACTTCCATATATTCAGACACAAGAATATTTCTCTCAGGGTATTTTATTTTCACATTTTATTCTGTCATAAATTTGGAATTAAAATTAAGTTGCAAACTTCAGGTAAAATGGTGATAAAATGTAATGATCACTAAAATTTCAAGAGGGATACATTTTACTGAGCTTGGTTTCTGTTCTCCCGAGGCCTCTTGAGGTAGTAAACTGAAGTGCACAAATCTAATTGGGTGAGATCTAACCTCATCCCAGGTAATGCTATATAGCTCTATGGAGTTCTCATACCAAATTTAAGGTTTGGTAAGTCTGTTCATCTTTTGGGAAAACAGAGATTTTAGTGAGTCATTAAGTCTCTTTCTTCTGAAAACAGGAAAGAGTTATCCATCCCTTCATTCCCCCAAATCACCCTTGTTTAGTTGTGTTTATGTCATAGCTTAGAACAATCATTTTTAATCATATCTCAGAACACAGAGACAATATATAGTGATTTGCTTATGTTCTAAAAATTGCATTTTGAGACAAATAAACAGGTCTGTGTTACATTTATTTTGGTTTCTGGAATTATAGAAGTTCCATTGTAACAACGGCAAGTCATCCTAGGGATGAGCAAGATATTGAATTATCTTGTAGTTTATACAATTGTAAAAAGTTGATCCCAGCTTACCAATCTATTCAAACTGAGACTTCTAAAAATTAACATTAGCATTTCCCAAGAACACAAGAATTTCTAAGGAACCAGGCCTTCCCTTCTACAATAACTCTGAGGGGATTCTTAGCTATTTCACAACTGTGTTACCATCAGACATACAACCTTAAATATTACATGGTTTCCCTTAAATGAGAAACTCAAAATATAAATAACAAAAGATAATAGGAAATAGGGAGATAGATCTTTTTGCAAAAGAGAAGCGGCCCAAGAGACGGAGAGAGGGAGGAGGGAAAAGGGAGAGAGGAAGGAAAAGGATGAAAACAAAATTAAAATGCGTGATGTACACGTACCAACTCCCCATGAAGAATGTAATCATATGTACTGCAAACATGGACTCAGGAAAATGTCTTTTAAATGACTGACAGCAAACCATGGACATTAAATGCCACTGGTCTGTCACTAGCCCACTTTGTCCCATGGCTGCCTGCTTGGAGGACGAGCCATCTCCTAGGTGATATGAATGTGCTACCTTGTCAGCCTCTGCCGGGGAAGCTTCTTTGCTTCATGTCAACACAAATCTGCAGTGGTTCTCCTTGCTCAGTTTACCTACAGTTACATACATACCAACAATGTATGCATCGATGCACCTACCGATTGGCATCCCTACTGTAACACCCCTAAATTAGTATTTATTAGGACCATTTTCCCCAAAACCACTAGAGAACTTCAGTTTCTCTTATTTTCATTGGAACACTGTGCTGCCATAGGCTACTCCCTAAGTAACTGAAATAAAGTAATGGTGGGGAAAAATACTTTCTTCTTCTTCCTGTTCATTTTAAATGTTTTGTCTCAGCACTGCTTGGGTGACAAATCCAAAACTGAATACATGTCCCTCCTACCCTAAAGTAGTTCAAAAAAGTAATGATCAAATTCTTCAAACAGAGGGTTCCAGACTACCTTTTAAAAAGCCAACTAATAGAGAAATTAAATGTAATTATGGGCCACCTGAAAAACAGCATGTCACTAATGTCATTTAATATTCTGCAGGACACAGCTTCTGGAATATCTCAAAAACTATTTTACTTTATAAAATATAACTCCGTTTTAAAAACTAAAACAAAAGATTCTATGCATTTCTAATAAAGTGTCTCATGATATCAAAGAAGGTGCATAGAAATGTTTGTGGTAACATTCAAATTATAGGGTTTCCAACGAACATGCTCCTTTTCCTTCCCTAAAATAATTCTGAGATTGACATTCTTATGTGGCCCAATAATCAATCTCAGTATTTGCCACAGTGTGTCTGTTTTTCACTTAACCTTATTAAAACTTAGTAATTATCTAAAGACAGTACTTCCTTCAGCATTTGTCCCAGATATGAATTTAAGCTACATGGTAGCACATGGAAAAGGCAAAGGAAAGAGACAGAAAGAGGGCAGACAAGAGGAAGACAAGAAGACTGAGAGAAGGAAAGACTGAAGGAGCAGCACGGGGGTAAGGGTCCATGTCTGACTTCTTTACCACTGTATCCTAAGCATACTGCATCAAGTCAGGCACATGGTAGGCACAAATAAATAGTGTATAAAATTAAAATTTATTGAGGACCTGCCAGGCACCAAGATTGCCACATTTTTTTTTATCATAATCCTCTCAGCAGACCCATGAAGTCAGTATTGTTATTGTTTCCAAATTAAAGATATGGATACTACCTCAAAATGAGCTATGAATGGCCTAGTAAAAGAGGAAAAACCATATTCATGTATTGTCTAATTCTAACACATTTCAAATAAAATGAAAACAGTGTCAGTAAATTAGGAAAAGAGAAGGCACAAATGAATTATCTAGGTGCTATGTTGAGTGACTTTTATAGGTGGCCCTTTGGGGCTTTTCTTCATTCAGCAGGATATTGTTTAGGGTGCTTTGCATTTGGAGATTCTCAAAGCAACATGAAGGAAAAACATGAAGTCCATGAAAAGTGAACCACGTAGGGTTGGTACAGTATTTTTAAAAATGAAAACAAAAAGCAGCAGCAGCACCCATCTACTACCAACCATCACAAGTAAGGTATCAAGTCACTGAATACATTTCAATAAACTGAGGAAAAATGGATTACCTTTTATGTCTATTTTAAATGTTTCTGTTGATCTTGAGAGGATTAAAGAAGCAATTTGTTCCAAGGTACCTAGAACCCTTGTGCAAATAGAACTCTGATATTGCAATACACATTTATAGTCAAAGACAATACTTTGTTTTTAAGAAGAGCAGCACACAATGTAACACACACACAGTCACACACACACAGCCAGACACTATAAGCTCTAATGAAGAATTTTTGCAATTACAAGCTGCATTATAATAACCACTGTCAGGTATATTTTTCTCCACAGCATGTGATTCCTTAGAAGATTAAAATATTTTCTTTCTCACTGCCTACTCTGTGTTCCCTGGCATTTCATCCTTTCCCCTGCTCCTTACCATTCACACCAAATCACTCACTTATTGATCACTGTGTCATGACTACAGTCAAAGAGGGAGAAAAAAAACAAAAAGAGGAGAGGGAAAACAAGAAGAAGAGAGAGAAAGAGAGACAGACAGAGACAGAGAGACAAGAGAAAGAGAGAGGGAAAGAAAGGGAGAGGGGGGAGTAAGAGGGAAATTGAATAGTATTATGCACTTGGATAACTTTTTCAAAAAAATTTTTTTAAAGTGAAGTCTAGGCCAAGAATAAGTATCATTTTTCAATGGATGAGCCTTACGAAGATCCCAGAACAGATGTTAAACAAAGATAGGTGGCATTCATTTGTTCAGCCCCCTGAAATTTACTAAATATATTCTGTGGTATAAGGCATGGAGCTAAGTAGTGATACCTGGGAAAATGGAGGACATGAGAGTTGCTTCATAAGTATAATGGGAAATTACAATTCACTGAATGGTAAGTTTTTATGTTGCTACCAAAATCAGTAACTAGAAGGATGTAAAGTTATAACAAATATTCCTTTGGTTCTGTTGAGTATTTTCCCTTGAAATAATTCTTTTGCCAAGATTCATGACACTATGTGCTCTCGTACTTATGTGTTTGTTTGTTTGTCTGCTTTTGTAGCTCAGCCTGCTTTGCAGGGTTTGGGCCTTAGTCTATTACGTGCTCCCTAGAGTTCTGGCGTAGGCTTTCATTTGTGCAGTTCTACATACTTCTGAGTGTTCATTTGCTCCTGTGACTGTTACCATCATCTGCATGTTATGGACACCATATATGATGACATCAAACTGTGCACACCCTCTTCAAACCCCTTGGAGCTCCCGATTTATGAGACACCTGTCCACCCCACCCAATAACACTGCCACCTGGGTATTTCAAAATACTAAAAATTGAATCACTCGACTTCCTCCCTCCAATGATTGGTATAACCATGCAAGAAAGTATTCAATTAAGAATCCTAAGAGTCATTCTTAACTCGTCTTTGTACTTCCAATCTCAAAGTTTCATTGCTTTTTATAGTCTAAAATATATTAAGAAACTCACACTCCTTTTCAGGCACCCTTCTGCCGCTCAACCCAGGACACCAACATCTCTTGCTAGATTATCTCCATAAGTGGTCTTCCTGGTTTCTAACATAATGCCCCCATTAGAATGGTACCTCAGTTCATGCACACTTTCATTTACAAACAATTTGGTTGTCAAATAGAAGCATTTGGTGAAATTTTGCTTTGGTTTGCAAATTCTGCATCAGGTGACAAACACAAATGCTGCCATTTTCCCCAAACACACACAAACACGGCCATCTTTTCTAGAGTTGTAGAACAAATTAACTTCATGAACCGAGGTATTGTCAACTTTACGGCCAGTTACCTATTTGAAATGTAGATTTGATCATGTTGTTCATATGCATCAAACTCTTCTCTGGTTTTGCATATACTGAATCCAGGTTTCTTCATGAGATTGTTTAGACCTCTGCAGACTTTACAAGATCCTGGTTTGCCTCTCCTCAGATGTTATATTCTACCATGATGAATGTTATAGTTGATACATATAGTTCTTTAAACATGAAATTGTGTTCTTTTTAAATCATAAGCCTTCTCATATCCTCTCCAGTGCCTAAAACTTTTCTTAGCCTCACCCCAAACTTCCGAGGATAACTCCTAGTTACCATTTAAACATTGGCTTCCTTAGGGAACTCTACTTGGATTACCACCCTATCCCAGCTCAACCCATCCACATGCAACTCAACTCCACTTTGCTTCCATTAAACCTACTCTTACTGCCAACAAACAAGGACAAGTGTTCTTAAATGTTCCCTCAGTGATTTACACAGTCCTTCTAAAACAATCTTTAGTATTATAAGTAGTCTTTACCACTAATTCTAGTATAGAGGGCAAGAAGCATTACAAGATCCACAGACTGCCTCTGGATCCTTAGCACCTCGTACACTGCCATGCACAATGTTACTGCTCAATCAATATTTGTTCAATGAATAAACAGAGGGCTTTCATTACAGGAAACTGGGAAGAGTTTAGGGATAAATAAAACACCCCAGGCTTTTTATTACAGGAAATTGGGAGAGGTTTAGGGATAAATAATATACCTCCCCCACACTCCTTCAAGAGAATAACACTAAATGCAGAATGTCTGTTCTACATAATTATAAGATGATAATGAGTAAATAAAATTGACTCCAATTTGGATGCATGAGGATTTGCTAACATTGCAAATTGGAATTAAATATTTAGCTCTCCCTTCTGGGATAATCTAATACACACTAAACACTTCTGGAAGACAGTTTTACGATTTTATATTACAGGTGAAAAATCAGGCACAGCAAAGTTAATTGAGTAACCCAAGGTTACCCAGTGAATCAGAAGCAGAGCTGGGACTTAAAACTCAAGGTTGTTAACCTCCAATCTCTACTGTTTTCATTTTTTGGAAACTATTTTGTTCTTTCTCTCCTAAAGTACTGTTATATTATTTTAAGAATTCAAACCACATAATTTCATAGCCTTCTCTGCACTATCACCTATTCTACTTATATTTGAATATAGTCTATATTCTAAATAGACTCATGTACTTTTCCATTGATTTTTCCTCTACTCTTTAATAATACAGGCTTTTTTGCAAGTGCCTCTGAACTCCTATTTCTCCAGAAAAATGTCAGCTCCCTGTATTATTACTAGAGTATTAGTATCCAATACACCACTACGAAGTGCCAAATTCTTTCTCTATAGGACATCACATTGTATATTCTACATCTATGAACAACAATAGCTAGTTAGCTGCTGCATTCTATGGCACCGAGTAGACACATGGGTAGAAAATGCTGCCAATATTTAATAAACATTTGAGAAGCAAAATAGGCTATTAAATTTAATGGGATTACTGATTACAACATTTGTATTGCAAGAGAAATAAGCTCCAAACTAGCTGTGTTGCCATTTCAAAAGGCTAGATACATAGTCAAAAAAAAAAAAAAAAACCAACAACAACAACAAAAAACACCAATACATTTACACGTAGTCCTCTGGGGTCAATGGCAATTACAGCGCATAATCAAAATGTCTCAAAAATACTTTGTTTTCTTCTTAGTATACATACTGGGTGTACATAGAATTTTGATTTTTACAATAAGCTCTGTTTCTGGGGACTTAGTTCAGTGGCACAGTGCCTGCCTGGCAAGCGCAAGGTCCTGAGTTCAATTCCCGGTACCAAAAAAAAAAGGGACTGCTAATATTAATTTCACAGAGCTTGGGAGGAGCAGTACACACTTGAGATTTTTCCTACTTTCACAATGGATCAATTAGTATACTTTCTTTTTAAACATGAATGTAGCAAAAGATGTTAAAAAGAATTTAATCTGTGCAAAACTGTAGTTAACATTCATCACTCTTAGGCATATACAGAACTGTGCTACCCCTGCATTTTCTCTTCATGGATATACTATCAAATATAAAATTTGCAATCACAAACTATTTCCCTTGTTCTTTTGGCTTTACTTGACCCATATTCATTCATCAGAAGCAAACACTTTTCTCCTCAAAGTACTCAAGTTAGTTCATTATATCAGTCTCTGATCTAGCCTTACAGTTCCTGGCCCACAAAGAACTTTAAATGTCCAAAGTATTTACTGTTCTTAATCTCCAGCATGACATTAAGTGAATTGGTTCTGTCATGTGAGTATAACTGATTATGTTTCCCCTAATAAAGATAGACACTTGAGTTACACATTCGTAAATTAGCCCAATGTAAAAAAGAAGAGAGAACTTCTGTCAGATATCAACTTAACATCAATTGCTCATACCATGAAAATGTCAATTAAAATTCTAGCTGAATCTTTCAAATACTATTTTCCAAGAAATGTGCATACTTCCAGGGTAAATTGAGAGGCCCTATCAGGTAAATGTTAAACTCTATAAGCATTAAAATTCCTGGTTGGTCACTAGCTGATGACAGCCATGGAGCACAATACGTTTGACTTTCACTTGGAAATGTAGACTACATGAACTCATCTCATTCATCAGCCATGTTCTGGGGAGATGACTTTGCTATCTTTATTTCCTAATGCTGAAGCGACCATTATACTACATCAAGGAATAAAGGTTCCTTTCAAGAGTAATCTAGAGGCTGAGTTGGCTCCCTGCTTTGGATTATAGGTGATCTCAAAGACATATAAAGGAAGCAAATTCCTACTTCAGTTTTAAAGTTTTGACATAGCATTTTTTACCCCATTTGCTGTAGAAGTCTCAATGTGACAATAATGAAGAATAACAGAGGGGAAAAACGTTTCAATTTCACAGATAACTTGCTCGATCGGAGAATTTACCTGCAGAGATTCCATTTCTTCATCTTTTCTTTGGGTCTCTTCTAGCAAATCTACAATAATAAAATAAAACATCTATGAAAATGTAAATATGAGGTGTTTTTCATCAGCAAATGCAATTCAGTCAGAGGCCTGGACAAACTGTTACCTGGAAAGAAGAGGATTTGATATAGAGAGTAAGAAACAATGTTTTCAGGAAAAAAAGCCCTATGATTTCAACTGATACGGTGCAGACCATACCAAATAAAAGCTACATGAGAAGCTCTGGGAGGTCTCAGGTTTAAGAGAGACACCACAGGATGATAACAAATCAATTACGAAACCAAAATTATACCAATATTTTGGGAATTTGGTCCAATACTCAACTCAAAAGTAACAAAAAATTTCCTTATAAAAAGGAAAATTTTCTTTTGAAAGAAAAATTAGAAACAAACCATTTTCCTTTAAAATAAACCACCACACCAAGTTCCACCCCCAGAGTCAATTTTTATAACCAAATTTAAACACCCTGGAATAATAAGTGTTATTAATGGAAGAGGAGCACCACCTCAACTGTAAAGTCACATTAATTATCATTTCACACTGAGAGGGTGGGAGCATTGAAGCTACATCTAACCAAGACTTTGGCATCATTTCAGAGAAATTAGTGGCTGGAAGGAAAGGCAGTCAATTGAAGAGCGACCTATCTTAATGCATACATACAATCATGGTGTCTCAGGGCCCTACATTAATTTATGAACTGGCTATAAAGAAAATGATTTGGCAAGCAGAATTTTCTGCCTACAGCTATACCACCCTGTGCTATGATCTTATTAGATCTCACAAACCTAAAGAATGCTAGGCTGAGTCAGAACTTGGATGAAAACTGGCTAGAAACACCTACAGCAGTGCACATTAGTATTAGCATTTGCCTTACTCTGTGATTCATGTAGCTTACCAAGAGGTTGTGCTACATAAAAGGAAAATGTAACTTACAGAAACCTAATATGTATCCCAGAAAAATAAATACAAATGTTTTTATCACTGCTACACTAGATACAGCAGGAAGTAGGAATATAATGGGTGGGAAAGCCATGCTGGTGTATGTCATAACTGGCAAGCAGTATACTGAAACTTCATGAGACCTGGAAGAGCATATAACTGATGGTAAAAGCACTTTGAGACTGCACATCTAAGGCTATAATGAAGTGGCAAGCAATCCTCACAAGACACAATGTCCTACCACTAAAGATTAGAGGTAGTTTTTCCTCTGTGTCCCTTAGAGGAACTGACTTTGCCTCTCTAAACCACCCATAATCAGTTAAGTCAATAATGACAGAGGAACATACCAGTGTTTTAGACTCTATTTTTAAGGGCCATCTGGTTGGCATATCAGATTTTAGTTATAAAGTATATAAACACACTTGCAGTATAGTAGACTACATAAATGTCCTCAATCATTCCTTTCCCTACAAGCTTGTTCATTTGCTACTTCCATGAAGATGTCATGCACATCTGCTTCTTTACATCTTATATCTGCACTGGTCTCCTGACTTGATTCAGTGGGCAGAATATAGCAGCAAGAAAATGTCCCAGTGTGCACAAAACTTCAGGAGGCCTTGATCATTTTTACTTTCTACTTGGGACCTTATTATTACCATACGAACTAGGCAAAAAGAGATGCATGGTCCACGACTCTTCCCACCTCTGCTACCATAAAGGTTGCCCTGCTGGTAGCAAACAAATGACCAGACCAGAAGTAACCAGTTGACCTGATGCTGTCTACAGATGACTCAGAAGGAAGCACAACTATCAGATAAGCTTCCCAGTTAAGCACAGTGCCAACACCACCTTAAGAGATAATGAACTTAACACACGAAATGTGGGGATGGTCTGCTACCAAGAAGTTGCCAACTGATAGGAACCAGTTGCTAACTGAATATCAAGCATTCAGAATGTGTTTAAGAATAATTAACAAATACACAGAGAAAGAGGATCCAGACTCTAAGGAAAAACAATTAGAACAGGTTTGGGCAGGAAGGGCTATAGGTAGCATTACACATGGCTCTTTTATTTAGAGTACTTCTGTTGTAGTAAGGATTTACAAGGGAATAGATTTAATACAGGAAACATAACTTTAGGATTATTTTATAATATTCATTCAAAGAGTCAAATGCAGAAGAGTGCAGATCTGGCCACACACCAGAGACCCAAAGAATCCAGCTGAGGGCCTGGATCCCAAGGCTGAGTCCTCCGTGAGTCCAGCTGGAGACCTAGAGTCCTTGACAAGTTCTCATCCAAGTTTATACCAAGGATCTGCACTGGGAAAGCTGAAGGTCAGTTATGGAAGCTAGAAAGTCCGTGCCGGCAGGGTGAAGGATCTGTGCCAGCAGGCTGAGCGATCTGCACTGGAGCTGGGAAGCGACACTCAAAGTAAGACCAGAACTATCCTGAAAAGAAACACAGCCATCCTCAGTGACAGCAGGGACCCCAGCTCCTCCAATGATAAGAACTGCTGAGTTCATATCGGGAAAACCAGCGTGACAATCTTCTCCAGCAGAATCAACAGCATGCCATCTTCCCCTCCAATTCTCCTTTTATGCTGTTGGCAGCAATCCTCAGATGGTCCTTCCACACCCAGAACCATACTGATTCAGTTAAACTGGGTGTTACAAATTGACCATTAGTTAATCCACCACAACTTCCAATCTTTATATTGCCAAATTTAAAAGGAAATTCTGAGACTGACTAAAATCCTTGCTTAGATCTCTTGCTTACTGTTTCACCAAGACGTATAGGGTATTTTCATTGATAATCCCAAAAGGGCTAAACTATGGACAGAAAAATATTCCACATGCAAAATCAGGGTACTAATAAGAGAAGGAAAGATGAACACCAGATAGGCCAACATACAGATGCCTATTTCAACATGTTTCAGTAAACTCCGTCTTTATCTCAACTCTCTTCAGTACTCATGATATATAAGATTACTGCTCTATCTCTAGGAGGAAGTGACCATTTTGTTTTACTACTTCTAGATATATTGGGAAGTTCTCAGAGCTGGGGTCTTTTAAGGAATTGGACTGTTTAATGGTGCAGTGGAACTAGAGGGATGCATAGTAGGGCCCATCATCCATACAAGAAAACCAAACTTGTTCCTCCAGAGCCAAGCTGGTATGGCAAACACAAAACATCTTATATAAAAGTTACTGGATACATAATAGATACTGGGTCTCACACATGACCAAACACAACTCATTCATCTGATGAAATACAGATGTGAGGAAGTTCAGTCTATTTTTCCTTTTCAAAACTTCCTGTTCTGCATGTGATTCCTGCGAAACTTGAACTGATCGGGCCTAACTAACATGTCCTACTACATAATTAGGTCAAGAAATAGGCTGGTAAGTAATCCGTCCATCTATTACCCTGCTGCTTTCAAGGTTGCATTTTCCAGTATGGCAAAGGAACTTGCTCAACAGTAAAGCTGGCAAAACAGAAAGCAGAGGCAAGACACAGAGAAAGAGTTGGTTGAGATCTACATCTAATGAAGCTGACAAAACTCCTGGACTTCTAACCAATTCATCTTTTTTCTTTTTTGCTTTTGATTAAATTAGTTTGTTTTTTTTAAAGATTCTCTGGGAGCACAGTTGTATTAAATCTAATCGCACAGCACCTGCCTGGCAAGCACGAGGCCCTGAGTTCAATTCTCAGTACCAAAAAAAAAAAAAAAATTCTTATCTTCAGAAACCTGGAGAACTTAGTGATGAGAAGAACTTTTTGTTCCACACTGACCCATTTAATTCTACAATGAACAGAGAAAAATGAGAGGCTCGAAGACAGTGGTTTGCCTGAGATTACCTGGTTGGTACTAAAGCCACGTCTCCTATCTCATACTCTAACACACCATGCTCTCACTTGTACCAGTCAGTAATTAATCACACCCTTCTTCATACTGTCACTTACAAAAAAAAAATACATGTTTGTATCCCTCAGACTTGCTTTAGGAGTTCTCCAATGTCCAGAACCAGGGTTTCCATGTCTTCCTAACTGCTAGCTTCGGCACCAGAATTCCCTTAACCACCTCTAGGGCTGCTCACTTGCAAGATATCTTGTTCAGGTACATGCATTTGGAATGATGAACAGGGTTATTAACCTGTGATGATGAAATATGGCTACTGGGCATCACTGAAAAGCACTACTTTACTGTAAACAGGTGCAAGCCAAGTGAATACAGCTGAGACCTCATGATAGCTGACATGAAATAATGTCATGACGGCTGAGCAAGATTAGTGTCTCTTGTTACAATAAGCAATTCTGTTTGTTCTTACAAACCTTAGAACATATGACCAGCATGGAAAAAGCTGGAGGACTGCTATGTTCCCTTACTTACCACTGGTATGTTCATGTTTTCCTTTATTATTCTCTGGTTTGCTGTTTAATACAAACAGCAATTCAACTGCCATGCAAATTGCTGCGGCTAAATGTGCTTCCATCAACATTAGCTAATGAAAGATTTTTGGTGTAAAGGGCTCCGGCCCTGTGTATTTTCCTTGGATTGGCTCCAATTTTCAAAGGTACTAATACTAACTTATTATGACATATAGTCATTAGAGGGAAAAAAACTCCATACTAAAAAATCAGGACACTATATATGACAGCTGGAGAATCTGGCTGTTTTGTTGCAATTTGCTTGTTTCACGTAGGATAATATATCATGGCCATATATTTTGCTAAGAAAATTTTGCACCATTTCTTCTGCAGTCTTTTCAACCAGGAGTCTGGCTATTAAAGAGGGTTTAAGACATTTTATGTTGTTTCTGGTTTCCTGTAGCCAAAAATACAGATAAGTGATTTCTTTATCTACTTGTCCTGGTGTCCATGAACAACATCTAGTAACTTGATCCTTCATATGATATTGAGGGTCAACTTCAGAAAGGTCTGTTTTTTCCATTAGCCTTTCCTACAAAACATCTCATCCATAGGCCAGTTGATAATGGCCAGAAAATCGAAGAAACAGGGGCTCCAGACGCAGCAACATTTGCCACTCGAACGAACACCATCATCAGCGGGACATGTTGAATCAATGACTGCAGTTTGGAGAGCAGCACTGAGATTCCGACTCTGCAATTCACTTAGTAATTCAGTACTCCCATTCACTGTTACTCTATGTGTTCTGAGATTTATTAAAAAGAATAGGTAATATAAACTCTAAAAGAGCTCAATATTTAAAAAAATTTGTGCATGTCTCTATGTGGATAACAGTCACAGCATAATAAAATCAAACAACAGAGCAAAATATAATCCATAAGAGATCATAAATGATGGACTTATTAGCTTTCCAGAGTTGCACTCCTCATGCTCAAGTCACTGACCACACAGAATAAACAATGGTAAGTTTTGCTTTTTCTTCCTTGACTATCTCATTATTGGAATCATTAATATTTTAGGGACAGAAGGAAACATATAAATAA
>RJWT010008164.1:0-26657 GCA_004365215.1 Cuniculus paca
AGACTCAGGACCTTTCTGTGTTTTTCATTTCACCATTCTCTCATATGAATGTTTCTCCCCCATGAATGTTGCCTCATGTTGTCAAGAAAGTTGCTGTGGGCACCCAATATCACATTTCTACTGATGGTGAGAAGATGCCAGGAAAGGTTCTAATAAGCTCCCTCTTCTAAACCTTGTCCCTTGTTTGTCAGTTAAACAAATGCTTTCCCAGAAACCCTACTCCCACAGGATTTCCACTTATTCATCAGAAGTTTATCATATGCTAAGGAAAACTGAAAATGTACATATCTGGAAAGAAGACAGCCGTGATAAGCTTGATAATCATGATTCAGTGAGCGTAACACTACCAGAAGAAACAGAGTTTCATCAACAAGCAAAAAAGAGTAAAGACAGTGAAAATGGCATCGGAGCAGTCAAATGCTAATGCCTTCAGTGTCCCCTGCTTTCATTTTCTATCTTGATGAAAAGATTAAGCTGTCCTTTTAACCACTGCAAAGACACAAAAAACATGACTTCTACTTTTCATGAAGAATGTCTCTCATTTCCAGTGGTGGTAAAATTAACTAAGCATTCTTTCTCTTCCAATGCCACAAATCATTTCAATAAATGAAAAAGGAGACAGTATTTAAACACAAAGCACTTATAGAACATACTATTGTAGGGATGGTGAACCTTTTAGAGCTTTCAATGGTAACAAACAGCCAGCTGCAGTACATGTGCCATAGGTTTGCCACCACTGCTGTACTGGCTATATTCCTTACAACTACTCCTCCACGAACAAGCTTATTTCATCAGTACATCAAGTTCATACAGATGCTTGGCTATCTATAGGACAGTTCTTTGATAAGCTAAAAAGTTGTCTTTTCACCATGCTCCATTCTGCCACATGAGCCTTAGCAAAAACAGATATTCTGGAGTCCACATGGTCAGAAAATTTAACCTCCACTGTGTGACAGCAGGCTCTGGGGCTCCCAGGTTCAGCATGTAAGGTTCTCTATTTTCCTCTGGCCACCACAACCTGCCAACCCCTAGGTACCTTGTTAATTGCAAAAGTGGCCGCACACAGGGCTCTTGAACTCAGAGGCAGAGGACACCTGGGCTTAAGGGAAAAGATTTAGAACAATGAAACTGACAGGAACAAAGAGGCTTGTTTATTAAATATCTTCTATGAGTTTAGGCTTTAATTCCTATAAGCCAAGATATATGTCTTGTGCACAAATTCTATGGAAAGAAGAAAAAGCTGTGAAAACACAGATATATCCAGATGTAGATATATTGCAAATTGAAAAACATATTTGGTTTTATTAAATGGTTTATCATAAATTATCTTTTTATAGAAAATATTTTAAATGTGGTTAAACATCTAAAATGTCAACACACACACAGTATTTTCTTCCCAGAAATAAAGTGGTGATGCAGAGCTGCATGCTTATTTTGGAAGAAACCTTGCAAAAGAAAGTCATATATGGTTCTTAGCACTCCTAAAGCTTCAACATGACCTGAGGTTTAGTGACCTTGGCATCTTTCCTGTCACTTCCCCAGAGCCATATTTCAGGGCTGCTTTGAAAATGTCTTCTTACTCCTTCTTGCATAAGAACAATATAAAAGGGCTCTAAATAAATCTTCTTACCTTGGCAGTGGAAAAGTGCATTATACATTTTTATCTCAAATTTTTCAAGCCTACAGGACCTTAGCACGACTTAGCGTTGGGAAGACTTAGGACCTGACTACCAACTAAAATGGGGCAAAACACATTACATCTTTATAGCAAAGTTTTCCATGGATTTCTAAAACTAGTGTCTTCATACATTTACATTTTAAAGATTTTTTTTTTTTTAGAAAAGTAACTTAGGGGACCCAATGAGATTGTCAAAGACATTTAAAATCTAGCAGACCAGAAAGGAACAGACAGGTTACCAAAGATGCTAACTAGGTCCCATCTGTTCAGGCTACCATCAGATTCTAACGGCTGAGGTCAGAACTGATGTAAATACAAAACAGAGTGGAAACTGGGCTCATTTCTAGATAGAAATGTTACAACAATTGAAAGCTTTTTTTCCAGACCAAATGAAAAAAAACTTTCAGTCACTGTAGTTCAAGATGCTCTGGGAAGTCAACAGAAAGCCTCTTAGCAGATTTCAAACATCGTGAAGCTTTTCCACCTAGAAAGGATTCAAGTGAATACTCTGGAGGGGTGACCAGATCTGCGAAAGTAAAAAAATAGGAAAGTTGTAGAAACTGGTATACTTACCCTGTACAAGAAAAAACTTAAGATATCATAGGAAGGTGGGCTGTCCTAAAATATTTTGGTAAGTCGTGAGAAAAGGAGAGATGATGTGTCATATGTCAAAAGGAAGAACTCTTGTTGCAGATCAGAGGAAGCTAGTTTCATCTTGACTTGAAGAACTCTCTTAGCAATCACATTATCCAGCAGAGGCGTGACCACTTCTCCCATGTGGGGCCAGTAATGGGCACTTCAGCGCCAGCAGGGCTAGATGGAAGTCAGGGAACCATAAGGCACAAAACCCCTGAGAGACATTCCTGCTGCTGGATTCAGACTTTGAAGAATCCCATTCCACTGCTAGAGTTGGTTTTTTTTTCCGAATGGTGTGACTGTGAAGTTTTGAGATTGATTTTCTTCTCATATGTCATATACCATCTCTTTGTGTCATGGCGGGGGGGGGTCTTATCTTCTTCCAAAGATTGTTGCCCATGACACCACTCCCTTTCACAAATGAGAATTAGCACCCTTTCCCAATTCCCCTATTATATCATTCACTAATCACTGTGCTTCTTTCTAAGATAATTGTAAACTTGGAGAGAGGACCAGCTTCAGGTATTGTTTTCCTTTACTTGTGTTCTTCCTGTAATTGTCCCTTTGTGGCTCCTTATTCTGAATCTCTTTAATGAGCTGCTGGCTCTAAAGTTGGCCCTCTGCCCAGAGTGGGGTTTCCCCAGCCTAGAGGTATTTTGAAAGGCACCTCACACTATCTGGCCTGGGGGAAGTCCCATGGTCCCAAGACAGCAGAACAATTTTATTTTATATATTAAACAGAATAGAAACTTGGCTAGAGATTGTGGAAAAGTGGGAAGTTTTCTGTTGTGAAATAATGACTAGATATTATTTTAACAATAATAACTTCTACACACACACACACAAACGCACACACACCTACTTGATTGATATATTCTTTTATCAGCTGTCCAGTATTCTGGCAGCACCATTCAAAGCTGACCTAGGAGCACCAGTGTCACCACTGGATCACACTTTGTCATGTGAACCAAGCATAAAACTTGGGTTTGCTTTTTAGCAATACTGAAAAAATCTTATTTGCAGACAATGTCTAAATGTTTACTACATACCAAGGTCCTTAAACAAATTTTTGAATATTTTATCTACTAAACATCTCATTGGAAAATGCCAATAAATTCTGGAATAAATTTATTTACTTTCCAGGGCTTAAAAAATGAAATTCCTGAAGTCATGCTTTTAAACCTTTTCATAGTAGTATTCTCCTTTGAAAGACCAAGGGAGAAAAGGCTAGAAGAGAGCCTATGTCTACTCAGTGCTATCACTACTTGGAATCTAAATGCATAATAAAATGATGAAAGTGAAACAGCTTGCATAGGTCTATACATCCTAATACTAACCAGCTGGAAGACACATCCAGACAGGGCATTGTGTGTAAAGACTAACAAAGGACAGTCCTGTGTGAAGGAAATTAGTATGAGAGATGGGAGAGGCAGAAGGTGGAAGATGTTAACTCTAAGCATCTGGATCTGTACCTGTGCTCTGAACTTTAAAATTCAGGCAAAGAGAAAGGAGTTAGGTCTGTAGAACCCCTCTTTGGGGTTAACTTACATGGCTTCCTCTTTGCAGTCCTTTCCCTATATTTGGAGGGTATGTACAGACTGAGTTAACTGATACCACAGACTTATCTATGTGAGACGTCTGTAGTTCTTTCCAGGTTGTTATCACTAAGAAGGAATGGAGGGCTCCTGAGGATGATTCACAGAGATAGAAAACATAAAAAAAAAATACCAAGAGAAGACCGGAAGTATGAATTATTAATAAAAGGTTAAGATGGTATCAGCATAAAACAGTGTACCCCAAAACTAGTCTATTCAAGTCACCAAGTTCATCTGTGCTTTAGGGCCTTTGCCAGGACTGTTCTGCCGAGATCTTCGTAGGCCTGCCTCCTCCTTGGTCTTCAGGTTCAGCTGAAGTGCTACAAATACAGATAGTTCCCTGGTGTTCCAGTCTACAGCAGCCATTCAGTTACTATCATGTCACTCTATTACTTTCATTCCAGTATTTAGGGCTTGTGGCAGTTATCCTGTTGCTTTGTTTCCTTTCTATTGTCAGCTCTTTCCCTTCTAGAATATAATTTCCAAGCAAACAGGAATCCTGCCTGCCTCGTGTCCATCATTCAAAGGTATTGTACCTAATACATGGAGTGATGGTTTAACAGGCATTTTGTTGAATCAGTGAACAACTAAATCTCTGATGGAAAGTTCTCAGTTCAAAACTAATAGATTTGCTTGTTCTAAAATGATTATTTAATAGATTTTCTTATAGTGAGAACTTTATTCCCCAATAATATCAGATAATAGAAGCATGTAAAAAGGAAAGCTTGGTGTCATTGAGATTATCTAAATAAATTTTAAAATTAATTTTCCCTAAACACATACTATTTCTTAGAGAAGACTATCAGACAATGGATCACATTGTCAAGTAAAACTCCATTGCTTACTGTTTCTGACCAATACACCATTGCCTCATCTTCCTTCTGACCCCAGGGAGCAATACATACAAATCACCTCTTTATTTCAAAAGTAATTTTTTAGAAAGTCTGCCAAGTACTTATCCTCTGTAGGCATCTTTTTCATCTTTCTTCATTGTATGAACATTCTCTTTTATCCTACCCCCACTTTAGAAAACTAACGTGTCCCAAATCCTACATCCTGAAGCATCATAAGAATAGTGCTACATAAATCTCTGATCCCCATCAACTACATTTCTTGCTGAACCAACTCAATTTTAATATGCTAAAACCATCATCTACTAAAATGTGAAAATTCTACCACCAGCAAAAAATGAGAGAAACCCCCCCCAGGCAAATAAGCATTGCGGCATGAAGTATACTTTGTGAAATAAATAATTAGAAGCTAGATACCAATGAGTCAAGATAAAAATATTATACACCAGGATTCCTACATTCTTTATGATAAGACTAGGTTACACAGTTCATATGGGACTGCAGGAAAGTGGAAAATTCATTCCCACCAATACTTTTCATTTAGAGAGAAAGTTCTGTCTTAACTTTAGAGAAAAAAAAATTGTACCATTATGTGAAATCCATTTTGCACACCTAAAAATAAGACTTGTCAAAAGAGTGATCTGCTGCATATCCCTGGCTTTCAGCAGGTGCACAGTTGCATGCTTCTCTGGCAGGAGAACAAACGTGTGTGGGAGTAAGGGCACAGTGCTGACTATCTGGGGCAGTCTACTAAAGGGAGATACTCATGGGGAAGTTCCAGTTTCACTACCACAGGGTTGGAGAGAATTCCATTAAGTGCACCAGACTCTATGCTTCCGTGGGCTATACAAATGCACATGCAGAGAGTTGGGTGACTCCTGTGTAGGACACAAGTAGAAAGACAGAGAACCTTTTCTTCTCTCCTGCCTCTTTTCCACTTGCTGCCAGTTCTTTGTGATCAAGCTGCACGTCCTCAGAATAGCATTGTCTGATACATTTTGCCTAGAGTAGACATGAACGCATTCTGTGAGCCCTGGCTTTTCTTAATACGTCACAAGTGCTCTTCAAATTCCTGTCACCCACTTGTTTGCTCAGTCTAGCCCCTAAATGTTCTGTCTCAAGGTAGAACATAGTCTCCCCACTGGGAAGGATGTGTGTCTTGTCATTTCCTCACAGAGCGCAGTACAGTACTCTGATACAAATGACTATTCACTAAAAGCTGAGGAATAATGTAGCAAGTTATATACTACTCTAGGATTAATTCCTGAAAAACAGGGATGAGAACTACAGTCTGGGCAACAGTGCAATGTGATGGGAGAAAGGATTAAGCACATTAAAATGAGGTAAAGAATGACTGAAAGTACCCCCCAGCAGAGGGCAAGCAAGGATCGCTGCACAAGTTGTAAGGGATTTGGAAAAAAGTGGCATGAGAGAACCCAGGAAGGAGCAAAAAGACCCATTCTAAACCAAAATGAGGAAACGTTTCCAGAAGAGTTGTACCATACGTTGAGAAAAGACAGAAAAAGTGAGCATTTCTGGGGGGGGTGTATGTAAGAGGGACACTGAGCTGGAAGAAAATATGGATGGAAGGGACCACAGTTACAGCACAACCAGTCTATTTGCTGGATGCTGAAGGACAATTGTGATGCGAACATTTTCCCCAGATTGTAATTCTGCCCCAAATAACATACCAGGGTGGTGTCGTCCCAAACCACAGCCAGCTGTGAGGATGTGTGGTAAATGAAACCCGAGTTCCTAAGGTCTCTGGGTAATTAAGGTGTTCACTTGCATGATACATTTGGACAAGACACAAAATTGTCGTTTAAAGGTGAAGTCAAGACTAATTAGATAATCCTTTCTAATTCTGGTCTCTCAAAAACCACTCAGTTCTCCCATCTACTTCTGGCCATTCTGGGAGCAGCCTTTGCAAACCACCTGGGAGGGATCCAAGAGAGCGTGGTTTCCCTGTGGGATCCACAAGTGCCAGCAGATGGTGTAAGGCTGAAGCTGAGGCTGAAGCAGAAGCAGTCTCCTCCCAGGACCCTTTCCCCACTTCCAGGAAGGCTCATTTCCCCCAGT
The DNA here is from genome assembly GCA_004365215.1 of Cuniculus paca. NCBI lineage: Eukaryota > Metazoa > Chordata > Mammalia > Rodentia > Cuniculidae > Cuniculus > Cuniculus paca. Next base: position 6,840 of record RJWT010008164.1, read on the forward strand.
CAGTGATGCACAAGATGGAAGAACGCTTTCCTTGCAGCTAGTTGGCATCTGCAGATAGGGTCAGACGTGCTTCCTCTGAGGTGAGGTTTTTACCAGGGATGGGAGGCAAAGCGACAATGCCAAAAACAATTCTCAGGTTGGCTTATTTCTCTAACAATTTAATTCTTTATACCTGATCCTCAGAAATCTAAAATAAGAGCTTCCTACCTACCCCCTTTTTTGTGATACTGGGCATCAAATCTAGGGCCTCACAGGTGAGACAAGCCCTCTACTGCTGAGTCCCACACCTGAACTCTTACCTCTTTTTTTATTAGGAAGAGGAAAGAAGATTCAGATCCATTTTCCTTATCTTCGGCAATGCACACATGAAAACATCTCCACATACTTTTTTTTTCCTCTGCAGAATATTCCTCATTATCATCTCTTCTAGGACTATATTCTAGAATGTGCCTTGGAAAAGGACAAAAAGAGTAAGCCCTATTGTCACTAACATGTGTTAAGACACTCATGTTATCATCTTGAGTTGTGTTAAAAATATATTAGTCTTTGTCCTCAAGACTAGCCTACGCCAACATATTTAATTTTCAAGAGTCTTTCATCTCCCCTCCCAGCCCTGCCTCCAGTGGTAAAGACGGGGTCCCAGTTGTACCATCTTGGCTACCCACACTGCCTGAGCTCCGGGGCTTCAGCCACTTTACCTCTTATAGGAATGCCTATTGTCTAAATCTAGCTGAGACCTGTGGTGAATTTTGGCTCATTCACTTTAGGAAGAAATCAGGAAATGAAGAGACAAGTGACACTACATGGGAAAAAGGAAAATAAACAGAGCCTATACTTAAGAGTTTGGCAATACCCTAAGTGCTATGATACAGTAATCTGTAAGAAAACACACAAAACCCCAGCAGGAATAACTGAAATCCTCCACCTTACATTGTAAGCACAGTGTAGGGGGCTACTGAGGTATTTATGTGAACACTCTGGACCCAGTTTGAGCCAACCACCCTACCTCCATGTCTCTCCTATTTTAGAAAGTTGTTTTTAATGCAGAATCATTTCAGTTGTTAGCAAGTGTTGTTGCTGTTATTTTTTTAATGGAGTAACAGCCTAAACATATACTTATGAAATAGTGTGAATTCCCAAACAAGACAACGCTTCATGGTATTCGTTGTGGAGTCCTGTAAGGGCCAGCCAGCCAATTTGTAGGGCTGAAATTTCCAGTCACTGATTGTTATACAGCTGAGGAAAACCAAGCTGCATGCCTCTCAGATCTCCTCGGTTAGCACAGATGATAAACTGAGATACCAGGTGATGTAGTCAACAGTAATTTTCAAAATTAATTTGGATACCCAACATGAAGTACCAAGGAAGTACATTAAAAAAAAGAAACTATATGCCATCTAGATTGTCTTCACTACCTTTTTATTAATAACAGATTTTATTTACTTTTAGGTTCACAGCAAAACCAAGTAGAAGGTACAGAGATTTCCCATGTATCTTCTAGGCCCACACATGCATAGCCTGCCCCATTATCAATATTCTTCATATGTACATCTGATTTGATTACAGTTGAGACCTACACTGATATATAATTATTATCCACAGTCCATAGCTTACATTAGAGTTCACCTTGGTGTTATACAGTCTATGAATTTGAACAATTTATATGAAATGTACCCACCATTATAATACCACACAGAGAAGTTTCACTGCCTTAAGAATCCTCTGTGCTTATCCCTCTCCCCTAACCCACAGCAGCCACTGATCATTTTACTGTCTCCATAGCTTTGCTCTTTCCAGAATATCACATAGTTGGAATCATATAGTATGTAGTCTTTTCAGATTGGCTCCTTTCCCTTACTATCATGCAGTAAGCTTCCTTCAAATCTTTTCATGTATTGATAGATTTTTTTTTAGTCCTGTATTCACCTACTGAAGGACATTTTGGTAATCTCTTTATTACTTGTTTAGAAAAAAGAGTAGGATATAAAGACACAAGGGTACTATGGAAGAACTAATACTTTGACATGGCAAGAGCAACTTAGGCTAGCCCATTAAAACTAAGCGCTTTCCACTTCCCTTTCTCACACAAGGTACTTCTTTCCCATTTAACCTACCAGCGGGTGTTCCCATGGTACATTTCTCCTGGGCCCTCTTCCAGAAACCCTTGGTAGAAAGGGAGGTATAGATTAGTAGTATCTTTGTTTTTAACTAAAAACTAAAGTTTCTTTTTTTAGTATAAAAGGATGCTCCTCTCAAGGATATCTGCATTTGACAGAAGGAATATCTAAGAGTAGAAAATTTCAACACAATATATTGCATACCATCTGGGATGATCAATTAGAATTTGAAAACTAGGTTTTTTCCAGCGTTCCCCAATTACTCCACATTGGTATCTTAGTCAAATTCCTCATCAATGGTACAAAATACCTAGCGCCTACAACATAAGGAGAAAAGGCTTATCTTGGCTCACAATTTAAAAGTTTCAGTCCTTGCATGCCAGCTCTAGGCAAATATGGCATGGCGGAAGGCCCTAGGCAGAGAAAAGCTGCTCTTATCGCTGTAGCCAGGAAGCAGTGAGTGGAGGAAAGAGCCCGTGAAGGAGATACGACCTTTCAGGTCACAACTCCAGTGACCTACCTCTTCCCATACAGATGCACCCTTTAATAGCAAGTCAGCTATACAATCCCCATAATCCAATCACCTTCCAAAGGTCCTGCCTCTGAGTACATGAGGGTCTTGGGAAACATCTAGACATAAACCGTAACAATTGAAGATAAACTGGGTTCTCTCTCTTAAGACTTACTAAAGACTAACACTCAGATTTAACACACTTCACTTTTTAATTACACTAAAATATTTTGGGGGAAAGAAATTGTCAGTCTTATTTTATATCATTGATTCCCAACCAGGGGAAATTTTGCTCCCCATCCTGGAGCCATTGACAACAGATAACGGTATTTATAGTAATGGGGAAGTTGGTGTCACTGCTACCTCATAGACAGACATCAAGGATGTATGTAAATAACCTATAAATATACAGGACACCCCCCAACATACACACACCCAAAAGAATTAGCCAACCCATAATATCAATAGTGCCACAGCTGAGAAAACCTGATTTATGTGAGTTGACCGCCATAAAGTTAACATTTAGGTGATATAAACATCAATGCCAGTATAATTACCATGTCTACCGTAAGAGAAAAACGTCCATAATTTGGAAAGATTTGCACTACTTTCTTAACATTTCTAGGATATCTTGATCTTGATTCTGAATTATTTACTTTTCAAAACAGCCAACTGAATAAAATGAAAAGACTTTATATAGTTCATGTAAGTTTTTCTATTTTGGAAACGTAAGTTATGATTAAAATTGGCATTTCTGAAACTCTAATTGCTAGTTATTACATTGCTGAGGAGAAAAAAATGAAAATAAAAATATTTTCAAGACCAGCCAGATGGGAAATCTTAAGAAATTATAAGCCAATGTTCATATTTCAATGAGAAGAAAATTTATTTAGACTTTTTTTAATTTACTTAAATAGTAAGCAATACATTTCTTTAATTAATTCCTAAACTGTTATTAACTGGCTAATTTTCTAACATTGGGTTGAATCTCCCAAATCCTATTAGATTTTTTAAAAGTACAACAGTTTATATCATAAATACCCTAGTGACATCAGTATTTAAAGAGTTTTAGGAGCATGATCTACATTTATTTGATAACTCCTGCCTTCCAATTTTCTGATATCTCTCTCAGATATCTATCACTCCCTCTCTCCTTCTTCCTTTTTTCTTTTCCATTCCCCTAAAAATCACTGGAGGGATGGAAAAGACTTGCACTAGAAGAATGAGAGGAAAGACATAGTAGTGTCTTCTCTCAACCATGACACCAAAAACTATTTCCACACTGGAAAAGCTAGGGCTTTCAACTTACCAAAATGTATCTCAAGCCTTCAGAACATAAAAGTAAGCTATGATGAATCATTAAGCTTCTTTTTTAGGGTCCTGCCCTTGGTAAACCTGTAGAATGGTTTTCTTTTATTCAAGTCTGTTGAAAGCTACCAAGAAAGAACTACAAATTGAAATCCATCTCTTGCTAGTTGCTTGGGCTTGACAAATAAAGCAATCATCAAAAACATGGACTGCACACTACTTCTAAAAGCTGTATTTGTTTGACATAATATAGCAGCAGGATGGATAGGCAAATAAATGGCATTACTTAACATAATCACTTAATGTCTTACAACCAACATCAGGTCTCATTGCTTTATCACTTGCAAAGAGGTTGATGATAATAAAGTTGATTGTGAGTGTGAAGGTATAAATTGTTCAGTAGTTAGAGTTGTTAATGACAGCAAAGGAACACAAAGGAGGAAATACAGGCTTTAGCAGCTCAAATTCATTGCTAATTGCCTATGCATTCATTATAGGCTGACCAGGGCTAATTATCTAATTAAACTAAAGCTCTGTTGCCTTAGAGAAATTTCTAGGCATTTGATGTTGGTTGTCAATTACCTCAGCATGTTCTGTTGAAATGTGTAGTTAACTCAAGGCATGTTTTGCTTTTCCCAATAGCAATACATGGCATTCTTACTGCATGATAATTTATGCTTAGAAGGAAAGAAGTTTTTCCTTGAAAAAAAATACACCATGGAAACTAAGAATAAAGGCAAATATTTTAAACAAGAACTCCTGCTCATTTTACTCAATGATCTATAATTCAGGAAAAGTCAACATAATCTACTCTAAGTGAAAAGGAACAACACATAAAAGAGAAATCAATTATCATTGTATGCATTTTTCTGAATGTTCTCTTCACATGTTTATAAAAATGCATTTAAAAGTATCTTTTGTGATGCTCTGTAGTAGTTCACGGTATGAAATTACATTACTTAATTTCATATAATTACAATTTTTAAAATTCATAACATTTTTTAAAAACTGGAAAGAAAGTGGTAAATCATTCAGGTCAAAGTCTTCACTTTATAAATAAGGGAACTGAAGTTTCAGGAAATGAAATGACTTATCCAAAGTCATACCGCTGGTTTCTAGGACCAAGTGTGGTACTGGTGTCTTCTCAGTCCACTATTCTTCCTGCTGTTTCAACTTCCAAATTGTACTATCATTTCTCCCGCTTCCTCTAAAATGATGTAACAGAGCATCTGCATGGACAAGGTTGGTTTTGTTTGCTTTTCCCAAAGGAGGCTTTGATTGATAGCATTTCCCCCTATGGAAACATGTATATAATGATGTACCTATTTATTTCAAGTCAGTCAAATGCATTGGGATGTATTCTGAAGTGAATTTTCAAGGGAGATTGTTTCAAAAGGATTTGATGTTTTATTGTTGTTGGATTTGTTTGTTCTTTGCATTTGTTTATAGAGAAGAAAAAAAGACACACTTATGATTAATCAGAGTATTTAAAGAATTAAAGTGCATCCTACTATATTATTCCTTAGGGAAATTTATCTTAAACCTATGGTCATGGCCATAAAGCAGAGAATCTTTTGGGAAAGGCATCTTCCAAGAAAACACTATTTCACTCTAAAGAGTTTCTCACCTTCACCTACCTTGCCTGCCCCCTTTCACCATCATTTTTCAGGGAAATGGCAGCAATGAACACACAGTTCCTTTCCTGGCAAGTTAAGGAAGATGATTTTCCCTTTCACTGCCTCTTGAAGCTGAACATCAACTGTTTCACCACTTGTGTTTAAAATCCATTAATTAAAATAAATATAAAGTAAAAAAAAAAATCCCTCTTTAAGCCAGGAGGAAAAGGACAGATGGGAAAGCGGAGGAGGTGGAGATAGCTGATGTCGTCTTAGGAAAAGAGAAAAACAAGAAGCATGAAATTGAAGGGGGGTTAATTAAGAGAGGCAAATTTAATTTACAGTTCATAACTAATTTTGGCCGCATACTAATCATATTGCTGAAAGGACAACAGGAAAACCTTTCCAATATCAAATTGATAGAGGGGAGAAAGGTTGTTATAATCTTTAATCTATTCCAAAAAAGGTAATACCTGGCCTTTGGCAGTGCTTCAAGCTGAGCCCAGTGAAAGCTCTTCATTAACAACTTGTGAACACCCCCCCCCAACTTCCCCTGCAAATTCTCCAAGTTTTTAATTCCTTTCTCCTTTATCTCCTATTGCCTGAAGACACTGACAAGGAAAAGGAAAAAAGAACCACCAGTTTAAGTCTTTTTCCATCCCTACTTCACATGTACTAGTCTATATGATTACACCTAGAAATGATGTCTATAGCTTATATCCCATAACATGTCCTCTGTATCACTGCAAAGTAGTCCAAAGTAGTAGTCTACACCTAAAGTCTGACTCTAACACTGAAAGTCCCTGAGCTTAGCATATTTAACTGAACAGCCTATACAGCAAAATGCTAAGATATCATATAACCAAATGTAGTTGGAGGAGGGCAAAGTTATCTTACAAGGTCATAGTGGAGATGGACTGTGCTAACAAGATTATAGTGTAATAATAAGATAAATGATAGTTTGCTTGGTTTTTTCTGAATCATCCTTACATTTCTTCTGTCTTCTACAATGGGCTAAGGAGATGTGCTTCCTACAACTGTGAAAAAAAGTGGGATCTAGTGAAATCAAGTGACTTGCTCAAGTAACACAGTGGCAAAGCTTATATAGTGGAGCTAACTCAGTAGCAAAATGATGCCACCACTTCTAATTTTGCAATTATTTATTTTTATTACAATTTGACATTCATGCATGATATGGGATAAGAAATACATGCTAACAATTCTTAATATCAGACAAGAAATTCAAAGTATTTCACATATACTTAAGTATAAATCAGGCTAAATATAGGAAAATTTTTACCAATTTATCATGTTCTAAGCTAATATAAAATTCAAATACGTAATATAAGTGCTACTGGGAAGAGACATTGCCAGCCCATTTTATAAACAAAAACAAAACAAAACTACAGGTTAGGAACTCTGAACATTTAAGAATGCCAGTATTTTTGTATTCTTTCAACTGAATATGTGTGTGACCAAAGCAGATCAACAAAAACAAAAAGATCTGGATAAAAGTCAGGAGGCAGTTTACGTTGTATATCAAGGAAAAGGGGTCCCCATAACATAGAGAGATAGGTGAAGAAGGATAGACAAAAGAATAATCCTAGTTTCCAAAGAATGAATAAGTCCATAAAAGAGCAGGTGAGGATAAACAGAGTAGCAAGGGGCTCTTCCAGCTGTCATTTCCTGATTAAATAAGCAACTGTAAAGAATAAAAAGAATCTCAACTTTACTCATGCTTCTGTATGCTTCCACCATTCCTAAATGTAATAGACGTAGGCAGGAGGTAGGCTTCAAACATTATCAGTCTTACCTATCACTATAGAGCTGTGAACTCATGAAAGAGAAAATGTTGAGAATATACTTGCCAAAACAATAGCTCATCAGCAAGTCCTGTCAGCAAGTACTTATAAACTAGATTACTAATCTTTACACTAGTTCTCCTGTCTGTCCTCTCAAATACTGCCTCTAACTGCATTTCTCTTTTGTTAAATTTGTTCTATCACCAACCTCTTAAAAATATAAAACAGATCAAGTCATTTACCTAGAGACTTCTCACTACACTGACAATAAAATCCAATTTCACAACCCACAACTCCCTATGACCCTCCTCCCATAGCCTATTAGGCATACGTAATCTGGTCCATATCTATCTCTCCAACTTCATCTTCCTCCAGGAACCCTGATTGCACTCTACGCAGTCCAACCCTACAGGCCTTGATTTTTCCCTTATTTACTTCCTTTCTACCTGCTCGAAGTCATGGTATCAAATACTCTGTTACAGTCTTATACCATTTCCTGAACCTGAAATGCTCTGACCCCAGCTGTTTCCATAGCTAACTCCTTGATATTCGGGAGAAACTCCAATGTCACCTTGTGATCTTACAATGTAAAGGAACATACCACACATATAAATATCACAACACCCTATTACCCTGTGTGATTGTCTCCATTCATAGCTCTGTCGGAAATCTTATTACTCATATATTTTTACTATATAACAAACATATCAGCTGGAGATTTAGCTCAGTGGCTTAAGCACCTGCCTGGCAAGCACGAGGTCATGAGTTCAATCCCCAGTACAAAAAAAAAAAAAAGAAAGAAAAAGTGAGTTCAATCCCCAGTACAAAAAAAAAAAGAAAAGAAAAGAAAAAGTACATCCATATAACAAACATATCTTATTCTATTTTCTGCTGCTATAAAATGATACATGAGACTGGGTAACTTATAAAAAAATAGAGATTTAGTCTTCATACTTTTGAAAGCTGGAAGTCCAAAAGCATGGTGCAGGATCTTTTAAAGGTCTTCTGGCTGCATCATAACATGGTAGAAGGCATCTCATGGTAAGAAAGAGGAATCATGTAAAGTAAGGTCCATCTTCTACTTCTTGTACAGCTCCTAATGCCATCAAGAAGGAAGGAGTATGTAATCCTAAAATATTTCCTAAAGGCCCCAGGCCCAAATACTATCAACATATCAATATGTTGCCAAGGTGACTATAGTGAACTTTTGAGGAACAAGTTCAAACTAGCACACTTCCCCCAACTTACCCCACAAAAAAATGCAGGTAAAATCCTTGGGAATTTAAACCTTGTCCTCCTTGATCTTTGCTGAATCCCCAAACCCTAGAACAATATTTGGTACCCAGTTGATATTTACTATTGGATTATATAGTCTATCTATCTCAAACCTTATCCAAATTTTGTTTATAGCACATACTTCCCCAGCATGTGCTCACTAGCACCTCTCTTTTCTTGTCTGTTCTCTTTTCTGAATTTTGCTTGGTCCTCACTTGGCTTATAGCAACACTAAGACATACAAAATAAATAACATAAGCAAGAAGGATGTTAACACTAACAGAAACTCACTCAGCCTGGCAGTGGCACAAAAACCCAAGCAAAGTGCTTCTTAAGGGCTAAAGTTCTTAGGGTCAATATCATTCATTAGTGCAGCTCCAAAGGGTGGTATCAAATTATGAATTATGAAGACATGTATCTGTGACCTTAAAAAGTATCACATGCTCTGAAGATAGTCAGTGATAGGCCACAAGATAAACGGCAAGGAAGGATGGTATTACCATGTAGATTATCTAGGCATTGAAAACAATCTTTTCCAAATTTCACCCTGAAGTTGAATTTCAAATCAAATCCCATTTCAATATTTCATGAATATTTAAGCCCACTCATCTTTACAACTTTTAGCCATTTTAAAACTATAATAATAGCTATCACGTGGCAGCTACTGTGTTCTAGACGGTGTCATCAAGTATCGTATTATTAGAATTTATAAATGAAAACACTGAACTTCATGTAAGTAAGGGCAGACAACTGATAAAAAGCAACCGTTTGGAAATCAGACCTATATGTTACTAAGGTCTGTGTTCTATGGAGTCTATATCTCCTGCAAACTACAACTTAATAGAAGTAAAATCAATAAATAAAAATCTATATTTGTAAATTAAGGGAAATGAATGAATGTTCCTCACTTTAGAAAGAGACAGAATGAGGGCTGGGGATCTAGCTCAGTGGCCTAAGCGCCTGCCTGGCAAGTTCAAGGTCATGAGTTCAATCTCTGGTGCTGCAAAAAAATTAAAAATAAAATAAATTGTTAAAAAAAAAAAAGAAAGAGACAGAATGGAATTTCTTTAAATAGTGAATTTTGATAGTACATTTAAATAAAAGTAGCATGGCAATCTCCAAAAACCAATCAGTCTTCAGAATCCTTTTATAAAGCATATAATTATCATCTTAGACTCGCCTAATATTAAAAGCTGTCTTACTATTTATAGGTCTAGCCATGATACCCAAACTGATCTGATAGTCAAGATCTTATCACTTAGAGCATCTTAAAAATGAAAATTCTAACCTCTCCAGTTTTTCCACATCAGAATCTCTAGGGTCTGACTTGCAAAACAATTTTTAAGCTCCCCAAGATGAATAACTAAGGTTCAGAACTATCGTCACCCTAAAGTTAGCATTCTATAGTAAATTGAGGACCTCAACGGTAGAACCTTCCCCAAATCACAAAGCTTAAGTGTCACAGTAAGCTGGAGAAACAATATTAGCACTTATTTCTGCTTTGCTACTTTGTGCTGTCAATTACTTAATACCCACCATCCTCTTGCAACTTATTCCCTCACCTGCAAGCTGGTTAATAAGAATAATAGTGCCTACCTCTTAGGCATTTCTGTAAGGATTAAATAATACAACATTCATTACGTAATGCACTTAGTGCCAGGAATAGTGAGTACTCATTAGCTAAGTTATATAACCCACTAAAAAAGCATGCCTATTTTAACTGGAGAGGACTTAGTGAACCACCCCAATTACAAAATGTACACAAAACCCAAGTTTAGCTTTGGAAGTCCAAGAAGACTTTAAATTCTGGGTTAAGTTTAAAGTCATGGCATCTAGGGTCTGTTTTTCCATTCATCATCCACTGCTGTTCAAAGTTCACTTCGCAGAGACCACCCTAAGTACACAAGAGCTTGTCTGATTGTTTCATACTAGTTTCTCCTGGGAGGCCTCAGGACCCCCGAGTGAATCTATCTCTCACTGACAACCAGGAACCTGCATTTATAAAAGCCTCTTCCCTCTAAACAGGTGTTTTTCAGGCAAACCAAGTTTGGTAACCATTGATATACAGATTTCATGACCATAGCAAAGGGCCTCTCTAATCCTCCCAGCAAGCAACTATCCTGCTCTGTAACCAAAAGCGCCGCGTCATCAGGCCCTGATGCAAACAACAGCTGGGCCCGACTGTCCTAAGGAACCCTCTTGGTCACCAGGGACAGATTCGACCCCCTCACCTCCTAAGACACTTAGATAATTACGAAAACGCGGTCCCGCAGTCCCTTTGATAGACAGTGCTCCCTAGGCGGCCACGAGAGGCTAAGCTTGACCCAGTATTCTCCTTCCCAGGGACAAGGGCAAAGGAAGGCGACCCTGGATGTCTGACCAGACCGGAGCGGCGCCAAAAGGTTAACGACCCTCTTGTCCGGCTCCTTTCAGCGGCCGAGAACCTCCACTACATCGCGGCCCAGCTGCCGGAAGTATGTCATCTAGCTCGCTGGGGGTGCCGGGAGTTGTAGTTTAGTGCCTAATTCTCTTGCAAATTACCCCCCACACCCGCGCGCGCCCATCACCTTTTGTTAAACAAGAAAACACCTGCGACATCTGGGAAAGGTCGCTTTGTGCCTCACAGGTCTAGTATCCCTTCCCTTGCACGGCTGACAAAGCACTCTCCGCGCTCGAAGGGGTAGGGGTGGGAACAATGGACTACAAGTCCCGGCATGCTCTGCAGCGTGCCCCGTACTCCCGGCCACCGTCGTAGATGCGGGCCGCATGAATGGAGCGCCGGGCGTAAGGCAAAGCCTGGCACTGTCCGCGCGGCCGGTACCTGCTCCCGAGCGCAAGTGCGGGGTGTGGGCCGTGCGCGTGCGCGCTCAGAGGAGGCGCGAGGCGAGCGCGCCTGGCCGTTACTGGCGCGTAGCCGCTGAGGTTGGCGGCAGCGGCGGCGAAGCCGCGCGTTGGACTGTCGGGTGCTTGCGGGGCCTCCCGCCTCGCCTGGGGCTGCGGGCAGCCGTGGCGGCCGCCGGGGACCGCAAGGGGCGGAAGAAGGGAGGAGGCCGGTCCCGGCACACGGAGGAACCGGCGATCATGCCCCGAGACAACATGGCTTCCCTGATCCAACGGATCGCCCGCCAGGCTTGCCTCACCTTCCGGGGCAGCGGGGGCGCCCACGGCGCTTCCGACCGCGGCGCGACGGCCGGCCCAGAGGCGTCGATGCCGCCCGGCTTCCCTGAGAACCTGAGCAAGCTGAAGAGCCTGCTGACCCAGGTCCGTGCCGAGGACCTCAACATCGCCCCGCGCAAGGCCACGCTGCAGCCGCTGCCGCCCAGCCTGCCGCCGGTCACCTACATGCACATCTACGAGACGCACGGCTTCAGCCTCGGCGTGTTCCTGCTCAAGAGCGGCACGTCCATCCCGCTGCACGACCACCCGGGCATGCACGGTATGCTCAAGGTGCTCTACGGCACGGTCCGCATCAGCTGCTTGGACAAGCTGGAGGCGGGCGGTGGGCAGCGTGCGCGGGCTCCGCCGCCCGAGCAGCAGTTCGAGCCGCCGCTGCAGGCCCGGGAGCGGGAAGCCGTGCGGCCGGGCATCCTGCGCTCGCGGGCCGAGTACACCGAAGCCAGTGGCCTCTGCGTTCTCACGCCGCACCGGGACAACCTGCACCAGATCGACGCTGTGGACGGGCCCGCTGCCTTCCTGGACATCTTGGCCCCGCCCTACGACCCCGACGACGGCCGGGACTGCCACTATTACCGGGTGCTGGAGCCCGTCAGGCCCAAGGAGGCCTCTGGCTCAGCCTGTGACCTGCCCCGAGAGGTATGGCTCCTGGAGACCCCGCAGGCCGATGACTTCTGGTGCGAGGGAGAGCCCTATCCAGGTCCCAGGGTCTTCCCTTGAAACCACAGACACTCGCGGTGGGCCGAAGATGGGGCCTGGCTGCTTGATACCCACTCTGTACCCACCCACAACAAGGGCTCAGTGTCTCTCACGCTTTGACCCCTAGCCGGGACGTTGGATCCACTGGAATGACCAGCAGCAACGTCCTCGGCTGTCTGGGAAAGCACGGGCTACTGGGCAGCAGCCATGGGGCACGATTAAGGGGGCGGGTGGGCGGGAGGCTAGGTTGTTTCCTGGTACTTTCACTGCCGCCAGGGCTTTAATTTCTGGTGTAGGGCAGGGGGTTCTGAAGTGCTTCCATCCTAAAGCCATAATGAGAATATGCTTCCTGTTTCCCATTCTATACGAAATACACTAAATGGTTTTTTACCCCAGCCCCACTTGGTAAATAGAGTTCATTTTCCACTCCTGCCCTTATGACCTTTTGCTCTTCACAATTAACTTATTGACTGTGTGACCCAGTGGTTTGAATTGTTTTTATTTCAAGTCATTGGTTAAAACTACATTTTCAAGAGCTGCGCAACTTTTAAAGTGAGCTGTCCAGCCGCAGCTGCCCAGTGAAAATTAAATCATCTTTTCAGAGTTTTGGGATCACTCTCAAAACATAACTATGCATGTGGAGGGCAAGATTTATTTTCTTTCCTCCCTTTGCTCAGTAGCCACATCTGGTTTACTCAGGCAGCCTCTACTAAAAAAATTAAGCGCCTGCATATCTCAGTGAGAGCTGGTTCTTTAGTGCTTATCTCCAGATCTGTGAGTTGACCAGATTTGTTGTTGTACATTCACCTTTAATGCAAAGACTGTATTATTTTCAAGTGACTGTTTTCTTGTTCTGATATACTTTCAAGAGATGATAGAGTAATTCTGTGTTTTCTAACCAGAATCAGAGGAGCTCAGTCTGTTATGCTTCCAAACAACTGAATGTAAAACACTCCTAGCCAACTGTTGAATTCCGTATGCCTATTGACTTCCAATATCTTCCTGTAAAAGTGGAGGACAACATTATATTGGTGACTGTTTCACATTCTCCCAGGAACTAGAGGGCTTTGATTCCTGCTGTGTTGCTGGTAGTGTTATCCCCCTCCTTCAAATGGTAGAGCAAGCACTTGCTTCAGTTGATGTTTTTGTAGGAAGAGGTAGAAGACAGAGGATTTAAGCTGGAGAGTTGGAAATTAACTATATTTCTAACCATTTTAGGGCACCAAAACTTGGGATGAAAGACTTCCCACTTCCAACTCCTGAATTAACAGTTATCTGTTAGATTTATTTTTGTCCTTTAATAAGCTGAGCAACTTTACCTTGTTTACAAATGTATTGACACCATTTGCTTCAGGTGATGGAGCACTGTTTTCCCTTTTTTACTATTTATAGTATTCCTTTTTTTTTTCACAAGGCTTTTCATAAAAACAAAGCAGTTGAAATAAACACATTGAGATTTGCTGGGCTGTTGTCTAAGCCCTTTTGATGGACTTGCACATGTGGCAGTAGACTTCTGCCTGTAATAAAGGAAAATTTACTATTATTGTGGAAAGTGTTTGCTGCCCTTGAGGGAAACTATACAACTTGCCTCTAACCACACTAGGTTACAGAGACCCAGCGTGAAGGAGTATTTGTTCCCAGTTCTTAATACGGAAAAGCAAGTTCTTTTTAGTAAGAGGCATTTATTCAATGTGACATGCCACTAAAAACCTGTTGTAATACCTGACATAGGCATGATACCAAGCATTTTCTCCAGGGTTGCAAAAATTGTTACTGTAACTTCACATTTTGGTGTGATTTCAAATGCCTTGGGGACAGTATGAAGCAGCTCTTCATGCTACTCAGTTTGAAAACAAATTCTAGATATGCAAATAATTTTCTTAGAAAACTTTAAAATATTTGTGTTTTTTATAGCACAGTCATGAATGTGTGTAGTTATCATCGGTTGGTCACACTTTTTAAAATTGTAGCAAAAAATTAATTTACAAAGACTGTTGATAGTAATATGTATATTACAGTGTCATCTGGAGTATGTTAAACTAAGCCTATAGAAACATCCTGGAAATATGGCAGTAATAAAGAAAAAGTATTACGAAAGACTTTACTACCCAAAAAAAGTGGTCAAAGTTCTCAATTATAAGCAATTTGAAAGAAAAACACTGAGGTGCTTTTCAAAAGAGTAACTAAAGTTGTTCAGGCCACAACAGCAATATGTCTTTCTAATTTAGTTCAGTAAAAGCAGTGAAATTTTGGTTCACTGATAAAATCTGAGTAAATTAGTGCTGAAAACAAAATGCAACTTGTTTTCATGAACCAGTAGAGAAAAAAATATGCTCATTAGAAGGATAAAATGTGGTACAGAGGAAACCTTGCACCTCTATGCATAACGTGTTAGTCACAACTGACTTCTTGTGCTGCTATTGTTTCCATGTAGTCCTGCAATATAGATTGTTTTAATGACAACTGTGGGATAAAAGTTACCTTCTCCTAGCAAAGACTAATGAGCACAATGCTATTAATCATTTAATTTTTTTGTTGAATAATAAATGCAATAATTGCCTTTCATGAATGAGAAATTGTCTGTCTAAATACTTCTGAAACTTTTAGCTTCTCTGTTACACGTTATATCAATGCAGAATATTGTGTACCTGCTTACTACTTTGAGAACTGATTTTTAGTAAGCCTTTTATTTATTAATGAAGATGATGGTAATACGTGCTTTTATCAACAGAAGTTCTTTGAGCCTTTACATAAATAGCTGTTAGCTTCTCCGAAAATGTGTACCTTCCCCCCCCCATTGTCTCCTTGTGGGTGCCTTAATCCTGGCATCTTGGCATCTCGGGAGGATTGTCATCACTTTATTCTAAAGGATTCTGAATTCTGTGCTTCAAAAGAAGCAGTGTATTGTTAACTCAAACCTCTGTCCATTGTTATTTAACCCTACCCTGACAGCAGTGCTACTCCTGTAACTGTGGGTCTGAATTCAGAACTTTAGGTTCTATACACAAGCTGGCCCTAATCGTCTCCAGTGCACTGAGGCATCTACTGTCAAAGAGGGAACCATTTGTTGATGTTACTAAATCTAATTCAGGGATGCTTACATGTACATAAAATAAATGTACTTACGGCAAATAAAGGGATGTTTAAAATTTTTTAGAGATAGCTCTTACTTGATTATTGCAAATTGGAGAAGAAAAGCATTCCCTACTATATACACATTTTGATTATTGCTGAAGATTCACAGTCATCAGCCTTTTAAAGATTATTAAAGTCCAAGTAACAGTATGAGCTTAACATTAGTTTATATCCTTGAGAGTGAGCTTTGAAACAATGACTGAAAACAACTGAAACTTTGATATACTATTTTGCTCTAAAGAAAAAAGCCTCTTTTATAGTTTGAAATA
The DNA here is from genome assembly GCA_004365215.1 of Cuniculus paca. NCBI lineage: Eukaryota > Metazoa > Chordata > Mammalia > Rodentia > Cuniculidae > Cuniculus > Cuniculus paca. Next base: position 22,746 of record RJWT010008164.1, read on the forward strand.
TAAAAAAAATAGTACAAGAGAACAGAATTACTATCATGCTAAAAGGAAAGAGAATTTTTTTTCTTTGATTTTTCCTTTTCCTGTAGAATTTGTATATTTGTAGTTTGGACTGGCAGCATCTTAGGCACCTGTGTTGATGTTGGTCACCCCCCTACACACACACACTCAAATGGTACTGAACTGTTAAAACATTCCTGTAGCAAATTTTAATATATAAAATATCCTCATTAGGAATTAGGATATTAAAATTAAATTGTCTGGTTTATGAACACTTAAGAACCTTACTTAGGTGTAATCACCCTGTTCATAACATGAATTGAGCCATCTCAAAAGCATTATGAACAAACCTTTAAGAAATTTCTCCAGAAATTACTTCAAAATAAAAAATAGTAACAATATCACTAATATTATTCTATAAGGTATCTGTAAGAGATTAGGAGATTTATCTTTCTATGTCTTACCTCTTGAGCAGAGTAAAAAATGAGATACCTATGAAAAGTGCCCCAAAAATTGTAAAATGAAAATCTAAAGATACTGGCCTCACGTTTAAATGTAGGAATAAAAGCTCTGAGGTTGGCCCTGGGAAAATACCGTGGTGTGGTGTTCCTTATGGTATATATATTAGCACTACCTCATCAAGTCAGTCAAGGTGAAAGTGAGTATGTGACCAATGGTTATCAGGATGTCTTCAATATTGTGTTTTAAATGATTTTACTTTCTTTGTAAACAGTGGTTTAGATTATCTTGGTTGAAGGCGGTCTAAAAATTTGTCAAGATGATTACATATAGAAAACGGGTGTACTATATTTTAATATAGTAATATAGTAAGAATTTGTTAACATAATTATCAAGATTGGCATTCTATACTTGTCAAAATTGGATAAGCAAGGATGATGAGAAATATAAGTCTTAACAGGAGATCACCAATCAGGAGAAAAAAAAAACTGACACTCTCCAATTTTGAAATCTCTAGCAGTTCTGAAAAGAACTTGAAATAGGAATGGAAAGAGGACATGGAGAAAAGGATTAACTGCCTCCATAAATTGAATTTCAAATTCCAGTGAATTAAAGGAAAAAGGTGGTTTCTAGGAGTAGCTGTGAGCACCTGGTATTCTGAAGTACAAACTATCATAAGCCAAGTCTAAGAGAGTCTTAGCAGTAGCAAAAGACAAGCAGAAGGGATTTTCACTTGTAACTGAACAATGTATTACGTTTGTGTAATAAGCAGTGGGTGAACTTAAATGATATTTAGGTCTAGATTTTAGAGTAAAGATGATTACTCCATGAAGACATGATATGTTTGCTTCATATGACAGGTGAATAATTATAATTTTTTAAATAAACGTGTTTTAAAATTACTTCAGAAATCTTCCAGTAAAATGAAACCTATGGTATTTTGCTTAGCAAACCAGGATCCAGTCTCTTAGAAGACTGCATTGGCCTAATTCAGATTGCCTTTGAGATTTTCTTAAGGCTAGTAGACACCTAGTTTATTTCATGAGCTATGTATTTTGACAGACATTTCTAAACCCACCAAACCTATATAGCAAGTAACTGATCCTTTTGTTTGAGTGCTTGGGAAGCAAAGACTGAAGAAATGAGTCCCGGGGTAATTCCTTCGGAAACCCATTAATGCTATCATCAGCAGTGTCTGAGACCATTTTGATCTGAAGAGGTGATAGTGCTTTCAAAAACTTTTCTGTAGTCATGAAACTAATCCTGGAACCTGAAAGTCATTTCCAGCTTGACCACGCCACCACACTTTCCACAAAGCCACATCTCATCTGAGTTCCAGGGCCTGGTCAGGGTTCTGAAAGCAGTTGCAAATGTGTAGTCTCCGAGTGGGCACTTGTTTGTAAGTATTTATTTTCCGGGGCCCACTCAGGAGCAGAGAGACGCTATAGGCTGTTACAGAGGACGGAACAATGAGTCAAAACAACGCCTCCCCACTTTTACACTAACGCAGGGGGAAATCCCCAGAACACCAGCCTTTGATTATGAATGGAGATTGCTTCGGAGTGGCAGGTTTGGTGTCCACAGGCTAGCAAACAAAATTTGGAGGTCCTATCTTGGTCAAAGCACTTTAACCCGCTGATATTTAGTGGTGTGTCTTAATAATTCCACAGGTGTTGAATGTAATTCAACTGTGTAATTACCATGAAGTATTTCATAAATGATGTCTACAGCAAAGATATTGTTGAAAAGTATTTATTTACACTATAGTCATAAGCCATTCATTATTTGAACTTCGGTTAGTGGTTTTTGTGTTAGATCATTTATTTTTCCACACCTATTAAGAGCTAATAACCAAACAAATGCCAAAATTTGACTACAAAGGTAACACTTTTTAAGTCACAAAACAAGAGCATACAAAAATATACTTTCTAAAAAAAATTCCAAATATTAATAGGCAGAAATATACAGCCATACTTAACCCAGGGAGTGAATTTATTTTCCATAGTAAGGCAACCCATTTACATGCAGACCCTGTAACACTGTCTACATCACACAAGGCACCAAGGACACTTCCAACACAATTGCATGCATACTAGTTTTAGAGAATTATATTTACATCACTCTTTAAATAAGTTAACCTCTGACTCATTTCAAGAGATCATAAATGCTTTCCATTTTTTCCCAAAGGTTCAGAACTTGGAGAACAGTGCACATCAAAAATACACAAAATCTGAGTGGATATACACTGAAAAAATAAGTCTACATTTTTCATCTCAAAAAGGAGCAGATATTGCTATGTCCCTCCCATCACATTGCACTTCTGTTCTCTGAGTTTATAATACATATTGCTTAAAGGGTTGAGATGACTAGCTAAGCTTTGATTCACTGTTCTAGGGCCATCAGATGCAGAACAAAGGCCATGTTTTGCTCACTGTACAGCATCCCCCAAATCAGTCCCAAGCCATAAAGTGCACATCAGTTTGCTTGTCTTCTTGCTGTCTCCACTTGAAGAGACCAGCATCTCCCAACCTACTGTAGAAAAAGTCTCAGATCAACTCTGACATCCACGATCAAAAACCTGTTATGGGTCAAAATAAAGGGAAAGGGAAGCAAAACCCTTCTAGTCAAAGAACCCTTTAGAGCAGGGTTGAACCTCAGCCCTCAAGGCCAGGGATCCACACCCAAACCCCTTCTGAGCCGCCTCATTGCCTTGGGGTGATAGTGGACTCACCTAAGAGACACTAAGATGGGCTGTTTTAGGAAGGACTGGCTTCTAAGGGGAAAGAAGACCCAGGTTGGGCTCCACCAAACCCCTTTGCCCAACAAAGGAAGGGAGGAGCAGGGAAAGGTGGTAGTGTTTGTTGCGCAGCTGGAATGGACGAAGAGCCTCCAGGGCCTGGAGGAAGTGATGTTGTCAACTTCAGTCTCATCTCAAGGAGTCCGGGTCCGAGAAGAACAAGGGGCCAGTGGCCCTCCCCCGATAGTGCTGTTGTTGCTGCTGCACAGACTGCCCCCAGCCTGCGAGCCCCCAGCGCAGGAGACGGCGGAGGGGGCTGGCACTGATGACGAGGGAGCACTGCTTTTCCGTTCTTTCTGTCTCAGGTGGATCTTGGTGTGGCGCTTCCTTTCGTCACTCCGGGCAAACTTTCGGCCGCAGTAATCACAGGCAAAGGGCTTCTCCCCAGTGTGGGTGCGGATGTGGGTGGTGAGGTGGTCACTTCGGCTAAAGTTGCGCATGCAAATCCGACACTGGAAGGGCTTGTGCCCGGTGTGGATTCTGATGTGCCTCGTCAGCTCGTCGGAACGGGAGAACCGCCTGTCACAGCCTTCCGCTGGGCATGGGTAAGGCCGCTCGTGTACTGGTGTCTTGCTTGGTCTGTTGGGGTACTTGCGAGGCCTCAGGATGGGCCGAAGTGGCAGGTGGTGTGGGTTATAGGCAGCGGCGGCGGCAGCGGC
>RJWT010008165.1:0-14636 GCA_004365215.1 Cuniculus paca
CCTCCTGTTTACAAAACTTTGTTTCCGTTTTATCTTTTATTTTATCATCTTTTCCCTTTTCCTTTCCTTCCTTTCCAACTTTAATTTTAAAAAAATGTTAATTTCATCAAAATATATTTAAACAATATTGGTACTGACAGAGAAATCATCTCTCTCTCTCTCTGTCTCTAGATGTCTGAACCAAGTACATGGATTATGCAAAGGTAAAAGGAAATATATTCAAGTTAACCTAATATGTATAATTAAACACTGAACAATTCCAAAAGTTTGTCCCATTTCTTGGAACATCTACATCCTTTCCAGGCATAATTTTTAAAATTCCAAAGAAGAGATGATGCTTAATTGAACACTTCTTTTGCGCCTATATTTGTTCCACTTTCCACATTGTATTAGCTAATATTTATTAGTGTACATTAAGTGTCAGAAATATGACTAAAACACTAGTTTACTTAATCTATAATCTCTCCACTTTACCCCCATTCTATGATACGGTATATGGGCCAAATTTGTAGCTAATATATGGTAGATTCTGGGCTTGAAATCAGCTTTATTGATAACAACATTCGAGTACAAATGTATAGTTCATATCAAACTGTTTATTGAGATATGATCAATTACCATTTAGCATCAGGAATAAGAATAAATTTCAGTGGCACAACTCCATGCATCATTTGCCTCTAATTAAGAATTACTTCTCTAATTTAGAAATCTCTGTTATATAAGATCCCAAAGAAATGAGAAGAGTTCAAGTGATCCTGCATAAACTAATGAAATTACCCAGAATACAGCCTGTTATTTCTAGAAGGAAAGTGGTTCACAAACAGAACAGAGTCAATGGTTCCTATCGTCAGCTACCAGTGCCACTTCTGCATCTCCGCACATCTACCCAACCGGGTGTCAGATATGGGCTGCGTCCAGGCTCTTAGTGGATGTGCTCTCCTTTCATCCTGGCCCTGCCTTGCTGCCTGGCTTGAACTTGCCTCCTCAAGCCAGCCTGCCTGGACAGATACTGCCTGTGGCTTTGGCCTTGGCCTTAGCTTTTTCAGTCCATTTCCCAGGGACCACACCTCCTCCAGATCCCTTGCTGGCAGACTGGCTGCCTTTCTCTCAGCACAGACAGATACTATATTCTCTTTAGAAAATACCTTCTTCCTCCATACTGCCTTGGCATCCAGACTGAGCATCTTCTGGATGAAAGCATTGTGCGAAGTATAAACCCTTAACCATGATGACAAATCTGAAGAATAACTCCTGTTAATTCTTGACTTCCAGAGAAGGAAACTGAGTCATGTCAGATTAAATGAACTCTATGATACAACTGGCAATGGCCTGGCAAAATTCATCTTGAAACTTAATCCCCAATGAAATAGTATTAAGGAGTAGTGCATTTAAGAGGTGAACAGGTTATGAGGCTCTGCTTTCCTGGGTGGGAGTGGTGCCTTTTATAAAGAGGCTTGAAGGAGCAAGCACATCCCTGTTACCTTCTGCCCAGCGAGGCCACAGGAAACCTGCACCAGATACCTAATCTGCTAGCGCTTTAATCTTAGACTTCCTAGCCAACGGAACTGTAGGCGGCAAATTTCTCTAATTTACAAATCTCCAGACAAAGGTATTTTGCTATAGCAGCAGGTACAGACTCAAACAGTTTTTACTAGTTTTTACAAAAAGGAGCCAAGATTTGAACCAGGTGTCCTAAGTCCAAACCAATGCTTTTTCCACTTTGTAACACTGAAATCATATCACACAGACCAGGCATAAACACCTTTAGAAACAAAACTGCTCCTTTCCATGACCAGAATTAGCAAGTCTCAGTTGAACGAAAAATCCCTGTGTCTCACTTCTGAGAAACTGTCACTCACCAGCTCCAGGTCAAAGACAGACGCAGGAATCAGGCAGGCAACTGCTACTTGGGGCATAAATTATGAAGTCAGATAGGAAGTACAACCTAAAAACAGAGGAAAGTCTAGTCAGGACTTAATAATAGATGAAAGAGTTAATTGACCTATGTAAAACTTGAAATGCACAGAGAAATTATAAAAGTGTAAAAAAAAAATCTCACTGCATGTCTTCTACCCCTTGTGGTCCCTTCAGCAAGATGTGTCATCCCAACACGAGTCCCAGCAAAGTATTCCAATTAGTAAAAGACCTTAGGCATCTCAACATGTAAAATAACATTCAAAAGGATTGTGATTATATAACATGCCATATCCCCCTCCCAAATAAAAATTGAAAAAGAGAAATTCTGCCTTATAACTCTTGCTTAATTGCTCTCATAAACTAATCAGGAAAAAGAATGGTGCTTTCTCTAACCTTCTGAGTTGTTCCTTACTAGGGTTTGTTTCATTTTCTCAAAACCACAAAAAATAAAGTAAGGTGATAATGGCAGAAAGCCTCCTGTTTCCAATATTCTCTGACTTGATATATCTTTTTACCACTAAGTCAAATCATGTATGATTTCTGCTTAATAAATCATGGAATTACTATTCCTCATTGTTATACACTTTCTTAGCAAAAATGGCCCTTTATTTGGGTTTCACAATATTTTTTCTTAAATATATGACAGCATCTATGTTATAATTGGTTACAGTTAGAATTCGACTTTGCCCAAAGAAAGATATTGTGGCCTCTATATAAAAACGTACAAGGAGTTTTGGAGTTGACAAAGCTAGTTTATTGCAAAAGAAAAGCCAATTTCTGAGAGTCCTTACACCATACAAAATATTACAGGAAATCCTATTAGGATCTAAGTAGACATTGTGCTGCGTTATGAATACTAATACTATTAGTTTTGAAGTTTGCATACAAATAGTATAATCACTCACATTAATGCAGGGGTTACACAGAAAGCAATTGTGACAGCATTTATCATATTGCTCCTTGTCTATAAACAAAGAATGTGTATCTTTCCTCTCTACGCATTGTCTTAAATGTCATTCAGTACTAGCCAGAAAAACTGAATCATAACAGTCTCAGAATGAGAATTAGCATTTAGATTGTTGCTAAGCATTTTAAGATGAGAAGGAAATAGTCTTTACCCTTTGTCTGGATGAAAGGAGAAGAGGGGTATTTTCCCAATGCCCATGTTTAGTGTTATGAAAAATTTGTTACTAATTGTCTTCCTTTTAATTAGTATATGTCTGATTCACAATAATGACATTCACCTTGGAGAATTGGTATATAGACATTTCACATCTTAATCATATTTACTTCCCCTTGCTCATCTTACTTAGTCTAGAGTATTTTAAATATTTAACTCCTTTTCTCTAATGTCAGAGAATTGGTCAGTGTGCTTACCTGTGTTTCTCTGATGCAGTAACCTTTTCAACAAGTTTAATCAATGGAGAGTCTATGCTTCTAGAATTATAGATGTTTTTATAACCTGAATGGATGGTTGTGGTTAGTTAAACTGTGTATGTTGAACTAAGGCAACAGCAAGGCCAAATATAATCTATTCTATCATTCTTATAATGGATATGTTAGTTTCCTAGTCTTACAGCAGCCTATTAAAGAAGTCTTCCAAGAAGAAAAATAGAACAATAAATCATGAATGTGATCAATGATTGTTTACTAACTTATTCTACTTGAAAAAGAAGGCATTATATCAAGGATTGCTTTTCTTATCACTGCCATTTGTTAGACATTTTGCTTGATAGAAAGAAAATGTCTTTTGTGTTCTGGCTCTGCAATTTTTTACATCACTGTAACTTCTCAAGTCAAATTAGTTGCCTAATTGGAATTGGAAGAGATGGATGTGTCTTAAATGGTCTAAAAATATATTATGGCATATATAAATTTTTCTTCTTCCTGAATTCCACATTTGGTTTTGTAATTGAAAACTGCCAGAGGTCAAATCAAGAAGATTTTATAATTCTCTCATGATCTGTTCACAGCATAGCTTCACTCTATACTAACCAATGTGAATGTTGTTTTCCATTGCTTCTGTATTACTTTAAAGAAATGAAATATAAAGCGTGTTTTTTGATCAGGATGGCTCTCATCTTTCCTTTCAGAGAAAGTTTCCTTTGCTGTCCGAATTTGCTCCAAATACCCGTGCTATAAAACTTCTTCCTTCCCACTTTCTATGATAATTTAATCCCAAAGGACTCTCCTTAGCTTCTTCAATTAACCTCTCCATATTGGCTCTCATGCTCCCATCTTCCAGAAGGCTCAGGTTATTCCTATTTTAAATAAACTTCTGCCAATTGTACTCAGTTAATTTAGCAGTAAACTCTTTCTAGCAAATCTAAATGGCATTTTTTGACTCATCTGACCTATTATTCCTTTATTGAGATTTCCCTACCTTGATTTCTATGATGATGAACAATCTTAGATTCTTTTCCAACTGTTCTTTTTTGATTGACTTCTTTTAATCTTTTAAGTATCTCAGTTGTGTTTCTTGGGACTCTGTCCTTGGTTCTTCATTCATCAATCTTTCTTTTGAGTCTTTTTATGACACAAATCACTATTTTCACTACCCCTCCTCTATAAATGATTCCTGTGTTAGTCGCAGGAGACTGGACTCTAAACTTGTGAGTTACTCATGCAATGGATCCACAATAGACCCATTCTAAGAAGCTCTCCTACCAATGACTCATTCCATCCATGAAGACTCAGGATCCTTCGCTCCATTCTCTATGTTCTGGCTAATAGATGAGAAACAGAGAGAATAAAGGAATTTTGTGTTTCCTTTTGTCTTCATTTTTATTTTTATACACAACTCAGAAGTTGTACCTGTGACTTGGAGCCCATATTACATTGACCATAACTCAGTGACATGGTTACACTTATCCGGAATGCAGTCCTGAATGTAAGATCAAACAATGCCCAGGAAGAAATGGAAATGTGCCCTGGTGAATCCCTGGCTGTCTCTGCCATGATTCACAGCTTCTATCACCAGTGCTGACTTACACTAACCAATTCCTTCTTTCTGCAGTGCTTTATACAGTCAAGACGGGACTTTTCCATATTGTCCGCTCTAGCCCAACACCTTCAAAATAAACTTAATCACAGATGTATGTGCTTCAGCATCAAAGGGATTAAATGAAGTATTTAAAACCATCTAAAGAGTTAGTATCAGATTCTAAGCCAGAAATCAAGTCACAATTTCCACTTTCATCCTCCACCTAGACCAGCACATGAGCACTCATTTCCCTCACTCCCCACCTCTTTCTTCCTCTCACAGTGCTTTCCCACACTTCTCCCCTCCTCCTCACTCTTCTTTCTAGTTCTGTAGTCTCTTCCTGTTGTTGTCTTTATTTCTCTTTTTCAAAATGACTTGTTAGCTGCACAAATCATTATTCATCCTACTGATTTCATTAATCTCTGGCATCAAGTTAACAACTCACAGTAGCATTAAAATCTTTCTTCAGTTTCATCCCTGATGACAGTTCCTATCCTTTCATTTTTAGTTTTTATGGTATTTCTATGTTTCTTATCATTCATCATTCCTGGACATTGTGATACAACTTCATTAGTACAATATTTTTCTCTCTGTACACCTCACCTAATTTTCACTCTCAATTTCACTATGCATTCCACTGCCATTTTCGTTTTGAAAACATCATTGTGTCATCCAGGTGTGGTGGTGCACGCCTGTAATTCCAGCCCTTGGGAGGCGGAGACAGGAGGATGGCCAAGAGTTCTAGGCCAGCTTGGATTGCAGAGTTCAATGACAACTTGAACTACACAGTGAGATTCTTGTCTAGAAAAACAAAACAAAAAGAAAGAAACAAAGAAAGAAAGAAAGAAAGAAAGAAAGAAAGAAAGAAAGAAAGAAAGAAGAAAGAAAGAAGAAAGAAAGAAAGAAAGAAAGAAAGAAAGAAAGAAGAAAAAAATCATTGTGTCAAACTATAGTGGATATTTATTGTGTAAAACATATAAATTCTAAGTGAAATAGTGTTCAGTCATAAAGAACAAAGTAATTTGACTTATAGGAAAGTGAATGGAACTGGAGACTGACTGTCACATTAAGTGAAATAAGCTAGACTCTAATTATTACATGTTTTCTACCATATGAGTAATCTAGGAAAATAAAAGAGAAAGAGTGTCTTAGTTATTTTTCTCTCATTGCTGAGACAAAATACCTGATGCCTAAAGTGAAGCAAGGAAAGATTTATGTCTTACAGTTATGGAGATTTTAGTGCATACTCAGCTGGTTCCAAGGTAGGGTGGCATGGCTCAGGGGCAGCCGATAACAGTGGCTGCAAGTGGCAAGAGTGAACGGGCAAAAGAGAAAAAAGCATGCTTCCTTCCCCACCTTACACTGCATGCTGGCTCCACCACCAATCCCAGTGCTAGACAACAAACCAATCACAACGCTAGATTCAGCTGCTTCCATGACTACATGAGGCTTGGAGGGCCACCTAGACACAAACCATAACAGAGAGAAAGTGACTTATAAGTGGATGCAAGCTATTAGAAAAAAGAGAGGCAATCAATTCAAGACAGAAGAGGAAAGAGGGTGTTGGACAATGAATAAACAATGTCACATACATACATGAATATGCCAAAATGAATTGCACCATTCTGTCTAACTAATGTGCACTAATAAAACACTTACATGATTTCAAAGGTTTCCCAAAGTAGGCTCTCCACTGCCAAAACAAGAGACAGTGAGAAAAAGAATCAACAGGACCTCATGACCAGGATCCAGGCTGGGAGCCAATGGAAAGGGGCAATTTTGAGGCAAAGATTATGAGGTAAGTTTTGCATACAGTGAAGGTGAATATCAAAATCGAGTACATGAAGGTTAGAGTAATTGGGTAAATAAATTACCTAAAATGAACAAATAAAATAAGAGCAATACACAGCCATTAAAAGAACTCACAAAATACTCAAGCGATGGGTCACTGTTGGTATATAAGTGGTCAGTGAATTGCATGAGCAATAATGAGTGTCAAAATTCAAATTTTGAAGAGCAATCAAAATGAGAAACTTTCAGTGTGGACCATATGTGATAGTTTAAAAATGAGTACAGGGTCCTATGAAAACCACTGATGAGAGATCAAGATGTAAGAACTCAAAGAGAGCATAGAGTACACTTCAAAGGGCCATCGTGAGGGGCAAAAGGACAGATCCAGTACCTGATATACTTGAATGAAGTTTTCTCCACCCTCTGCTCTAAAAATCTTCCCCTTTCTTCTCAGAACTTTTACCACCATGAGAACCCTGCCACTTCTTCCCCATACCAACGTGTCATATACAGGTTTCACAAAGTACTCACTTGTTGATTGGCCCCTGGGCCCTAAGTCCCCTACAATTTAGCACTTTAAGGTGATCTAAGCATTTCGAAGGATTTATATCTCTCCAGTTCAATGAGATTAGTTTCTCCAGTACAGAAACTGTGCATTCAGTCATTCATTCATGTACTGCTTAGTGTGTACCAGACATTATTCTAGGTTTAGAGAAAATAGAACTGAACAAAACTGGCACAAATCCTATTCTCCCAGAGTTTACTCCCTAGTCAGAGAGACAGAGAACAGATGGTATCTACCTCAGTCTGACAAAGGCATCTATGACAAACCAACAGCCAACACTATACTAAATGGACAAAAACTGAAAGCTTTCACTCTAAAATCAGAAACAAGGCAAGGATGTCCACTATCACCACTCATTCAATATAGTTCTAGAAACGTTAGTCAGAGCAATTAGACAAGAGAGAGAAATAAAAGGAATAAGGATAGGAAAGGAAGAAATTAAATTATCACTATTTGCAGATGACAAGATACTCTACATAGAAGACCCCAAAAACTCCATCAAAAGACTACTAGAGTTAATAAGCAAATTCAACAGTATAGCTGGATACAAAATCAACACTCAAAAATCAATAGCATTCCTGTACACAAAAAACAAACTCATTGAGAGAGAAATTATAGAAATAACACTTTTCACAATAGCACCCAAAAAAATGAAATACTTAGAAATCAGCCTAACAAAGGATGTAAAAGACCTATACACTGAAGACTATAGTACTCTAAAAAAAAAAGGAGATTGAAGGGGATGTCAGAAAATGCAAAGATATCCCTTGCTCTTGGTTAGGAAGATCCAATATTGTGAAGGTGGCCATACTCCTAAAACTGTTTTACAGGTTTAATGCAATCCCAATCAAATACCATTAATACACCTTACAGGTCTAGAGAAAACACTCCTAAAATTCATTTGGAAACAGAAGAGACCTAGAATACCAAAGACAATCCTGGGCAACAAAAGTAAGGCAGGAGGCATCTCAATTCCTGACTTGAAATTATACTACAAAGCAACAGTGATAAAATCAGCATGGTACTAGCAAAAAAAAAAAAAAAAACCAGACCTGAGGATCAGTGGAACAGATTAGAAGACACAAACACAACTACGAAGACATTCAGCCACCTTATATTTGACAAAGGGGCTAAACATGTACACTGGAAAAAAGCCTCTTTAATAAATGGTGCTGGAAAAATTGGCTTTCCATATGCCAAAGACTGAAACTAGAACCATGCCCATCACCATGCACTAAACTAAAGTCAAAATGGATCAAAGATCTGAATATTAAAGTAGAAACACTAAATCTACTGGAAGACAAGGTAGGTAGAAATATTGAAGACATAGGAGTAGGCAGAGTTCATGAATAAAATGCAAACCACAAGGGAAGTACTTCAAAGAATCAACAACTGGGATCTCATCTTATTAAAAAGTTTTGCACTTCAAAAGAAATCACCAACAGAGTGTAAAGAAAACCCAAAGAATGGGAAAGAATTTTAGTCAGCTGTCCCTCAGACAAAGGACTTATATCTAGAAAATATAAAGAATTGAAAAACATCAGGCACCCCAAATTCAAAGACCCAATCCAAAAATGGGCATCTGAGATGAACACACACTTCTCAGAAGAAGAAATACGAATTGCAAATAAATGCTTGAAGAAATGTTCAACCTCACTGGTCATTTGAGAAATGCAAATTAAAACAACATTGAGATCCATCTCACTCCAGAAAGAATGGCTGCCATCAAGAAATCAACTGATAACAAACGTTGGTGGGGCTGTGGGGAAAAAGGAACACTTCTCCATTGTTGGTGGGAGTGTAAACTGATGCAAGCACTGTGGAGATTCCTCAAAAAATTAGGATTGGAAGTCTCATTTAATCCAGCTACTCCCCTTCTGGGTATTTTCCCAGAAAAATTGAAAATGTCATGCCACAGCAATATATGTGCACCCATGTTTATAGCAGCACAATTTGTAATAGCTAAATCTTGGAAACAACCCAAATGCCCATGAACTGCAGAATGGATAAAAAAGATGTGGTATTCCTAAATAGAAACATCAGGGATTGACATTCTAAATAGGTATGGAACACCTTGATCATCCCAATCTCCTATAGGAAGAGTCACTGATCCTTAAAAATGCTGGCTTGCTACGTGACTCACTTCCTTATTCATCCCTTATTTGGTCAATTTTACCTGAACAATTAATCTTATTGGTTGACTTTAGTTCTGTCCCACCTTATGATTGTTTGCCTTGTGAGTTCCCGGGTTTTCCCCATCTTGGACCCACCTCACCTCATGGTTTTACTCTATAAAAGTCTCCCAGAAAGCCAGAATCTTTGGCAACCCACTTGGGACCCCTTCTGCCTCTCTCAAACAGAAGCTTTCTTTCTCTCAATAAATATATACTGCTTAAAAAAAAAGGATGCAGTATTTTTATACAATGGAATATTACCTAGCTATAAAAAAGGATAATCATGAGGCTTTTATAGGTTAATGGAGGCAACTTGAGACCATACTCATCAGTGAAATAACTCAAACTCACATTTATAAATATCATATTGTCTCCTTGGTGTAAAAAAAATAATAAAAATAAAAAACTGAAAGAATAATAAGATTGAAAATGTACAACAGACATTGTAATAATGAAAGGAAAAGAAAGTACTCAAAAGGAAGGAACAACTGGGATAGGGGAAAGGAGAAAAGGTAGAAAAAAAAGATTATATGTTTGTAGGTATACATATATAACTGTATGTATGTATATGTATGCAAGATAGATAACTATACTACCAATTTCTGTTAGTTCATCAAAAAGAACAGTTTTTGCTTTCATTATTTGATTGTTTGATCATTTTTATGCCAAGATCTTATTACTTCTAAGATAACAATATGCAATATATTAACTAGTGTAAATTCCCTACTTTTTTAAAAATTTTGTATCATTTCTATGCTTTTTTTTCTGTTTTGCTTTTTAAAATAAAAAAAATTTAATAAAAGAATATGGTTGGTACTGGAAATCATTAAGTTAAGAGAAATAATCTAGACCCAGAATGTCAAGTACATCTCTGGTGAAACGTAAGAGTTGATCTCAGAGACATTGAGGGTAAAGGGGGCAAAGACTAGGGCAAAGTTCATCAGTGGGTATTAAGTTACAGTTCAATAGCAGCAAGTATTTTTGATGTGAAAAAAAGAATTTCTGATGTGCTATTTCACAGCAAAATGACAATGGAAAACAATGATGTATGTTTCAAAAATTAGAAGAAAGAATTTTGAATTTTTGTATCATAAACAAATGATTAATATTTGAACACATGAATTTTTAACCTAGTTTGAACACTGTAGAATTTATTGAAATATCACATAGTTTACCATAAATAAGTACAATTTTTATATTTTGTTAAAAGTTCAAAAATGATAAAGTTATAAAAAGGTTACCATGCTCTGAAATAACTATTTTTATTATGAAAGAAAATTAGCCATTCCATATGATATGGATATAGCAAAACATCATATTGAATACAATTATAAACAATTATTGTCTGTCAGTTAAACTATAATTAGCAAAACACACACACACACACACACACACACACAAAGGACATGTTTATTTTGATTTGTGGTATCACTCCATGTTTGGTTGGCTCCAAGGCAGAAATGGCACAGCATAAGGGGTCAAGTGCTGCTAATCCCCTGACAAGCAGAAGCAAGGAGAGAAGGAAGAGCTGTGGAGGAAGATATTCCCTCCTACACCACGCCCCAGCGACCATCTCCAACTGGGCCCCCACCTCCTAACAGCACATTTATCTACAAATTGTTTAAAGGATGAACCCACCAATAAGTAGAGCCCCCCACCATGGTCCAATCACCTTCCACACATGAGAATTTGGGGGACATTTTAGATCTACAGCATAACAGTGTTAGAGGACAAAGGAAGGCAGCGAGCAGGAAAAATGGGAGATTTTAGAATATTAAATCAGGTAGACAAGGCACTAGGGGACATTTAGGCAAAGAGAAGGAAGTTAGATAATAAATTAGTATTTGCTATCCTAGGGAAGAACATTCTAGAAAGAAGGAACCGTATGTACAAAGCTTTAGGGCAGGAGTTTTCCTAGTGTTAAGGCTTAGTGAGACCAAGAGTCATATTTGACACACCTGGGGGAACAGACAGGGTACAGTAACGTGCTGTTAGAAGATTTGGGATCCAGGATTATTGTCATGCTTACTGTCATATACACAGGTTCACGCTGGTTGCTACACTGCCAATAGTTTGAAATGAGGCAGGAAACCATTTATGAGGCCAGTGCAATATATCAGGTAAGAAAACCTCGATGGCTTTGACTAGAAGAGTGGTGGGATGGAAATAAATGGCCAAATTTAAGATACACTTTGAAAATAAAGCCAATAGGTTTTGAAGTCAGATGAGATGTGGGGTGTGAGAAAAAGAAATGGGTCAAGGGCTTTTTTTTTTTTTTTGCAACGTTAGCCTGACCATCTAGAAAAATAGAATTACAATTAGCTGAGATGAGAATTATTACAGGAAGGGTAGGTTGAAGAGGGAAATCAGGAATGTGGTCTTGGATATATTAAGTGTGAGATGGCAATTGCTAATCCAAGCTGAAATGCAAAGTATACAGTTGAGGAAAATTTAATCTGAAAATATACACTTGGAAATTATCAGTGATAGATAACAAAATCACAGGAATCTAGAAAGTGAAACTCATTTAACAAGAGAAATGAAAGAAAAGAGAGAGACAGAGATAGAGACAGAAACAGAGAATGAGATAGAGACAGAGACAGAGACAGAGACAGAGAGAAATACCCGAGATATCTGAAAACGCTGAAAGTCTGTAGAAAGCAGAGCTTAGCACAAGAGATTGAGAAAGAGCAGCCGCTGATGTGGAAAGGAAGTCAAAGGAATGTAATGTCCTGGAAGCCAAGTGACAAAAGCATTTCAAGAAGGCAGGAGTGATCTATTTACCATCTGATGGCAGTCGGTCAGTTAAGAAGACTAAGAATTATGAGTTAAATATAGCAACATAGATCACCAGTGAAGTGGAAGAGGAGTTTCAACTGAAACTTGGGGGCAGAATCTTAAGGTGAAAAGAGGAATCAGAGAGAGTTCGTAGTGTTTTTCAAGGAGTTTTGTTACAAGGATCACTAAGGAAAGAAGATGGCAGGTGAATAGATAAATAATTAAAGAGCAGTTAAAATTTTTATGCTAATGGGAAAGATGAAGTAGAAAAACTAAATCAAAAGAGCAGTAACATTTACATCCATTTGGATCCGGAAGCCCATTTCTTCCCTTTGAATTAGACGTATTCATACTGCTCCAATCAATTTACTAAGTGTGATTAACAAAAATCTAGATCCAAAGCAAAATTTTCCCTGGCTTTTCTGCCATGAAATTACTAATGCCTCCATGTGTTTGATAGGAAATTTTGAAGTCAGATGAACGAAACTTTTCCAATAATATTACCTCTATCCCTCACCTCATGTGAAGACTGGGTTTCCCACTTCTACAGAAACTGATGTATGTGGAAAATGCCACGGTCTCAGGCACACTTTAATACACTGCTCTGTTTTGATTTTATTTCACTACTCTATGAGAACTCTAAAACAGTCACTTCAGTCACATCGTCAATGTCACAATTTTAAATTGTCTTTTCTCCTTTATTATTCTGGCACATCTACCTCTAGTAAAGCACCTACTGATTGTACCTGTAATGAAGACACGATTCCCACCTCAGTTGAACCTTCAGTAGCACTGAGAAATAAATTTCATTCATTCTTATTCAACAGTTTTTTCCACAATTTTCACATCTCCCTCTGACTCTAAGTTTACCTACTCCACTCATACAATTTAGGAACCTATACACTAACACGCGCTCTTCTACGTGGCACTAGTCATACAAAGATCTCATCTTCAAAGATCTCGCAGTATCATGAAAGCAAGAGAAAAGCATTAAAAGAACAAGTAAAAAATAAATAATGGAGCAGAGAAGGGATGCAGACATAAACAATGTTTTAAAAATTGCAATACACTTTGATTCATGTGGTGACAGAGGTACTAAACAAATAAAGAGAAGAATACCTGTATGGAGAAGTCAGAAAAAATGCAACAGGCAATGTGACTCTTGATTTGGGAGTTAAAGAAAAGTCACAGATTTTACAAATTCTATAAGAAGATATTGGACAAGGCTGGGGATGCAACTCATTGACAAGGCAATTGCCTCACATGTCTGAAGTGCTGGGTTTGATTGCTAGCACTGGGGAAAAAATCTGGACAGAAGGTAATTGTAAGCAGATGGAATTCCTAGAGTAAGCTAAGGAGGCATAAAATCTTTGTTTTCTTATGGAATAACCACTGAACTTAATGTTCATGAAATATATGATGTAAGTTAACAAATTGAACAATTCTTTAAATATTTGGAAATCACCAAACATTTTTAAGAATGGGTAAAGACATGTGTATGTCTCTTTAACAAGAATTATTGAATTTTCCTGGAAAGTGCGAGGTCATGAGCTTGATTCTTAGTACAAAACAAACAAACAAACAAACCTCCATTAAAGAATTACTGAAGCAGTAGAATAGCACAGGGAACCAAAAAAGCCCATGACAACTGATCGTGTGCGTGTGTGCTATCAGGTACTGAACCCAAGACCCTCACACAAAGCTACACACAGACCAGTTTTATTTTGAGACAGAAACTTGTTAAACTGCCCAGACACGACTTGACAGCCAATTGAGTTTTGATAAAAGTACTAAGAACACTTGTTGGAGAAAGAAAAAATTTTTAATAAAGGGTGCTAAAGGAATTAGATATCACATGCAGATGAATGGAGCTATGTCTCACCAATTATAAAAATCAACTCCAAATGTAATAAACACTTAATTATAAGACCTACAACTGTAAAACTACCGGAAGAAAATTTTCTTCAGGACACTGAAGGGGGCAAATAGTTTTTGGACAAGACTCCAAAAGTATAGGAAGAAAAGCAAAAATAGACAAATGAGATTCCTTCCAACTAAAAGGCTGCTGCATAGCAACAGACTGAAGAGACAACCTACAGAATGGGAGAAAATATTTAGAAACAGGGCTTTTATATCTAGACTATACAAGAAATCCAAAAACTCAATAACAACTCCAAAATAAAAATAATCCATTGAAATATGGGCTACTGACCCAAATAAACATTTCTCAAAACAACAAAAAATAAACAAACCAAGTAGCCAACAAGAATATACAAAAATGATCAACATCACTAATCATCAGGGAAATGCAAATTCAAACTACAATTAAGTATCAAATCAATCTGAAAAAAAGTGACTATTTTCAAAAAAAGTCAAAAGATAACAAATGCTGGCCAAGATGTAGAGAAAAGGGTGTAAATTAGTACAG
>RJWT010008165.1:14736-26770 GCA_004365215.1 Cuniculus paca
AAAAAAAAAAAAAAAAAAAAAAAAAAAAAAAAAAAAACAGAAGAAGAAAGAAAAAAGTACACTTGTATCAGAATATTTTGTTTTATGTGTCAGTTAAAGTAAGCAAAATTTATAAGAAAAAAAGAAAGTTATTGAAAGGTAGTTGACAGTTTGGAGAAGGGGAGAGACTCAAAGCATTTAAGTGGAAGCTTCATTGATCACCTACAAAATAAATGATAAAGATCAAAGCTACAGCAATGTTATCAGGAAAAGAAAAAGAAGTAAGCTTTGTAAAATTTTTCAAAAATGTCTGTTAATAGGTTAGATTTAGGAGACTGATGGGAGAACAGCTAAACTTTACTATGATACTTTTAGCTGTGTTAATTGTGTAAATGGTGGTCCATTAATTAAAATAATGAATGAATGCGGTAAAGTCTGAAACAGAAGGAATGTGAAAACAATGAATAGGTTAACCTGCAGCAGCTATAAAACATCTGGGTACAGATGTCCAGTAAAATTTGGATACGCAGATCTCCAACTCGTGAGAGATATCAGCGCAGGAGATATTTATGCAGATGTCATCAGGATGAAGGTGAAAGTTAAAGGTGGAACAGAAGACTAAGTCCTTGGAGAGTGTGTCAAGTAAGAAAAAAGGGCATTCTAGGAAAGAACCATGAAAAAGATATATGCTTTGAAGGCTGTTCGGGTTGTACCCAGAATATAGTCTCTACCGTCTGCACTCGCCACCTATTTCTTCAATCTTATTAACCAATAAAAACTGACAAGCTTTAGCTCCTAAATTTAAATCTTAAATAGTACTAGTCAAGGCTTTTCTCCTCACTACTTCTTTTTTCCTTTTTCCTAACTCATTTATATTTTCAAAGAGTTTCAGATGACTTTTCCCCCAGTTTCTCATCTATGATTACTGGTCAAAATGCCCAAGAAATTGCCTATCAGAAAATTCTTTCGTCATTTGCTTGTAGAAATACCAGTTCATATGAAGGTTGCATGATTTTTGTCCATTTTCACCCATTTTGTTTTCCTAATGAGTACCACTGCTAGTACTTCAGCCTCAGAAGTAAGCTATGGTATGTGGTGGACATCTCCGGGATCATATTTAGCTAGTGGTCCTTTCACAAACCCAGCACAATGAACACCCCATGTTCATGCACTGCATGCCCTCAGACTTCCAATAACTAATTCAGTTTCCTTATTCCAAATATTCTGAATGAATTTACCAGTGTCACAAGGGGCATAATCACAAAAACTTTTTTTTTCTAAGCAGGACATACAAAGCTTGCACCCTTGAGCAAGAGACTCAAGGGTCAGTCCTACCTACAGTATGGCTTGATTTCAGTAATCAGTTGGTTAAACAAAGAGACAAAAATAATAATCCACTGCAGTAAGATTTGGGCCAGCTCTGGATTTTCATTTGAGTACATTACAGTGAAGAGCAATCATTATTAATGGATTAGAAAGTTAATTGATCTGCATGATGCTTGAAAATATCCAGAGAAAGTGGAAAATAAAACTACTCATTCTATGCCCTGCACATCTATTTCGGTTCTCTTTATGTACTTTTAGCTTATACCATCAGCACTTAATATACAGATAACTCTTTTTAAAATTGAGAGAGTTATAGGGTTATAATTTTTATAATTTCTCCTCACTAACCCTTTATATATTACCTTTAAAGCACTCAGTAAAATACAACCCAAGGATTTCTGCACCTCACAAACCTTATAGAAATTTCTTGGCTAAGGACTAAAATGCTGCCCTACTTGAGACAACATAATAACTTCTGAATGATGCAAGCGATAAAATTATTCTTGTATATATTCACTCTTAGTTCAAGGATTTTAAAAATCATTACACAGTTTTAAGAATCTCAAAAATACTCTTTCATTGTTGTTGTTTTCAAACAGGGTCTATTTGGCAGTTGAGGCTGGCCTTGAACTCACTATGTAGCTCAGATTGGTCAGCTTCCCAAGTACTAGGATTACCAAGATGCACCATGACTGGCTCTCAAAACTGTGCTTTAAAACTGAAATGGGGTTCTTACTTTTACCAGTCTCCAGGCTACATAATTTTGTGTCACTAGCAGAATGGCAATCTTCCTTTGCCTCCACAGGTGGCAGACCCACAGAAGCACTCTACTCAGAATATAGTCCTCGGGAATCCATTCACCTTTGCTCATGCACAAAATGGCTCGTGATTCTAATTCTTTGTTTTTCCTTCAATAAATAGTTTTTAAGCCTGTTTTACCTTTGCTCTCTCATCTTCTTTTATGATTCAATCTTTTAAATGTTTTATGAATATTTTGTTAACATTTTCACCAATTCTACTTTGTAATTTAAAAAAAAATACTTCAAAATAATACTGCAGACTAATACAGCAAAATTATGAGGGGAAAGTCTAGATTTCCTTACTTGTAAGTCATTATGCTTGACAACCACCGGCCTCTCCACGTAACTCCATGATCCTTGCCATAAGGGTGGGGAGAAAAATCATTGGCCAATTATAGCAGAACACGGGCTCTAACAACTGAAGACTATGTTTCTATTTGCAGGACTCATAATTTCAGTATTGCGTGACCTGAAATTCCTTCTTGCCAGGATTCTGCCTTCCCTTCCAGGGGATACTGTTTCCCTCCTGCTCTAACCAACAATATTCCCTTCCTTCATCAACAACTGTACATCCTTCAGGTCCTGTGTCGGATGTCACAGGCCTCTGACACCGGCCTCCCATTTTTCCTGTAGTTGCCTGGTGAACATGAGTAGGAATGTATTTCTCTCAGTCATTCATAAAATCACTCAAATGACGAACGAATTTTTCTACTCCTGCTGCTCTCTAAACTTTGAGAAGTATCAAGTGAACCATTAGCCATTTCATGATATTCAACTTGGGTGACCATGCTGGGAACAGTTGAAATTTAATGCCTTTTTAAAATATATGGTTATGGGTTATATTATATCCAGTTCTATTACATTTTTCTACAATATTTTCATTTTATTATGCCATTAATAATTTAGCATCCTTATTTTTATCTTCAGATTATGTTGTTTTATTTATATTATTGTTTTCTTATTTTTTTACTAAAGGTTATAAAATCAATAAATTCTTTGACCTTGTCTTGGGAGTGCCAGCAGGGCCCTTGAATTGGCCTCTACCAACTGGTTATTACACATACCCTTGTCCAGGTTGACTTGGGTATCGCCTGCACTTGTCACTATGGTCAATGTGTTAGTCAATTTAGGGTTTTGTTTTTTTTTTTCCTCTTTTCATCTGAAAATTGTCCATAATGTATAAAACTAGAGACAAAATAATGGAAGATTAATTCTTAGTAATATAGAAAGGCCATGATTCCTGGCAAAAACTATGATATGTATAGAAATATAATACCACAAAGATGTTATTTAATGATACCTACATCAGGCCAAACCATGTTAGATTTTAGTTATGACAGCAACTGTACAGCCAAAATGCATTTTAAAAATTATAAACCAAAACACCTGAGCATGTTGAAGCATTCCTGTACTCCCAGCACTCAGGAGGCTGAGGCAAGAGGATCATTGTGAGTTCAAGATCAGCCTGGGCTACAAGGTGAGCTCAAGGCCAGCCTGAACTGCATAACCAGACCCTAGCTCAAAAAAGACAAAAAAATGAATAAACAAATAAATATTAACTAGGGATAAGAGGATTGAAGTGTTATATTTGTTAGCAGGAAAGAACCACATTAAGCCAAAATAGGAATGAGTAAAAGTTATCTTGAGACTCAGTATTTGTATTTTAGATCAGTGCCTTTCTGAACTGAAGTGGAAAATTGCTATTTTAAAACAGGCTTCTACTAACAATCCTTCTTTTATTTTCCTCTTTCTGTGTCTGAATTGTCCTAAATGCTATATTCTTTCTGGAGAAAATTACTCATATCTCTAGCAAAGACTTAATCATATGGAATGTTCATGAGAACAAAGATCAAGGTTAGTTCACGGTTGTAGCTCTAGAGCCCAGAGCATTAGAAGTTCTCAATAAAGATCACTAAATCATAGATAGGAGAAAGATCATTAGATTTATGGTAATCATAATTACACATTATATTATTTTAATGTATAACTGATTAAAACAAATATCATGTCATATTTTTAGTGTGATACTTTAAAAAGATCTCAATTCGGCAATGTTTGTAGAATTTTATAGTACCCTGTTACATTAACATTACTTGGTATTAACTACCGGTGGCAGGAATAGCCAATTCTTTGTGTACCACAATGTTAAATTGTTTTAGCACGTGTATTCCCAGAAAATACATCAGCATCAAAATATTCTTTCTTAAACCTCACTAGAAAATAGGAAATATAATACAATTAGCTTTTGCTTTTTACTAGTACATGTAACACAAAATTCTGATCCGAAACCTATCATCCTTTTGACTACGAATTGAGGAATTACCAACACTAATTAGCAAATAAAAATACACATCTAATAAGGCTGCTAAAGGATATCCTGCAGTATAACAGAGCACTTTGAATTTTAACAGAGCAGCTAAAGATAAAAGAATAGTATGTAGTCTCACAATTGGTCATTATGCTCCATACGTTTCCATATAAAACACCATGCTTGTAAAGTATTTGCTAAAGGCCATTTGATTTTCCTCATATATGAAAAACAGATCTAATTAAAGAGGACATTAATGTCTAACAAATCTCCTTTCTTCATATGTTTACGTTTCACGTATATTTCTACTTAGGTTTTGATTTTGAAACTTCGAAATTTTAAGTAATAAAAGATCTTGAACAGTGTCATTTCCACTTAGAATGCACTAAAATAACCTATGCTTTTAATCTAATGTGTGTATTATTGATAGAGATATATATTTACTTAAACATAAATACAAGCAGCATGAAACCTCACTATAATTCTACCCATAGTTCATACATGGAAGTATCTTATTTATAAGATGAAAACTAGGTGCTATTTTCTAAACAGGAAATATTGAAAGCAAACTGCTTAATTTAGATTGAAATTCCACAATATAGATCATATGATTATCCCAGTTTCAAGTTGCATAGTGGATTTACAGATGAAAAACTCACCCACTCAGGAATCTAATAATTGAATGAGTGAAAGCTTGCAATCTGAGAAATCTATATGAGAAAAATGTTTACATATAATTTGATTTTTCATATCAATTTGAGACTTCCTAGATGTAAGACAGGTACTTATATTAATATAGAGAAATATGATCAAGAAAGATAAAATCAAAGTGCAAAGGCAATCTATCTTCCCATGATTTTAGCAATGCAATGATGCCATGTTTAAAATAGGCAGTTAAAGAGGAATTTAAAAAGGAGCTGTTCATAAAAATCATGAACTGGCAACAGTAGGGAAATATCACTAGGGCTGCTGGGAAAGATGTGGGGTTGCTCATTTAAATTAGAAAATGGAGCGAGGTAGAAAAGACTGCCTAACCTAACACAGCTAGTCCACAGTCACCTCACATGAGGGAAATAAGGAAAGAAATTTCTCACATTAGGTGTTTTCACTCTCTACATTGGTCAAGTTCATCTAGTCATCAGAAAGCATGGAACCACGGATACACTTCGTCATTAATCAGAACAGGGTACAGAAGAGAGCAAATAAATCTGCAGCCTTGAGCAGAAGACATGGAAAACAGAAGAGACCTGAAAAAGACAACCCATCACAAGACCTCAAAAGTAGATAAAGGAAATGTGCAGTGTGCAGGGAAAAGCAGAAAGGTATCAACTAGCTGGGAAAAATGCATGAGAACTCATCACACTCTCAATGGATCTTCACAACAGGATATGAACAAGAAAGCGGCTAAAAGGTAACTTGAAGAAACACTGACCCAAAAGGTAATCTAAAAAAGAGTTTGTAATTGTGAGAAGCTACTAGGTACCAAGTATTGGATTAAAGAGTTGTTTTAATAATTGATACCATTAATTCTTACAACCTGTCAATGAGAACATTATGATTATAACAGTTTAAAGATGTGGAAACTGCAACCCATAGGGGACCCTTCCATCCCCTATTCTAACTGCACATATATATTACACTGTTCTCTACCTAACTGTTTAACCATGAAAGCACAGGATTCTTCTTTTCAGGTTAAGCCTACTCCAGTGGTGAATGAGTAACCTGGCCTAACAATCTTTCTGGTCTAAAAGGATTGGATCAAAACCCTTTTCCCCTTTCCAGCAACTTCTGTAGCTCCTGTCTCACCGGGATCCCCAGAGACAGTGAACACACCGACTGTGCTGTTTAGCATGCCAAGTCGCCTTCTACACATCTCTCATCTCCCGCTACACTCGGAGCTGGGGAAAGCAAGCGAGGCATACAGCCTGACATTACGTATGGAATCCATTAGGCAATTCTACTTGGACCTAAAAAATAATAACCCTACTTTTCTTCCAACTTAAAATTGCCTATTGCAATTCCATACTTTTTTTCAAAGTCATTTCCAGCAAGTTTACATTGTAGCCATTGTAGCGTACATTTATCTTATCAAATCCCTTTTATCTACAAAACTAATTTTATACTCTGTTGCTTTGGTTTCACAGTTTTCCTTAGAGCTCTCCCATACATAACCACAACACGCTCTTGAGATTAAATAATAATAACAGCTAACATTTAGAGAAGGTCATGACCTGGACTAAGACTCAAGACATGGTTTATGTCATGGAATCTTCCCAGTGGATCTAGGAGGTAGGTACTATTATTAGCCCCATTTTGGATCTGAGGAAGGAGACTCAGCTTAAGCAGGTTTCCATTACTGGCACGGCGTGAAATATCAAGATAAGCTTCCAGCCCAGGAATTCTGGCTCTGCAATCTGAATATTTAACCATTGCCCTCTGTTTCTCCCCATCTGTTAGATAAAAACTGTTCCCCACTCCTCCACCCTATTTCTTCCAAACAAGGGGCAGAGATAAGAGGTTTGGCTTTCTCTCTTTCTCAGATACATTCTCTTGTTCTTTTTTTTTTATTTCAACTTTTTTTTGCTGTAGTTGGCTTATTTTTTTTTATTTTGTTGGTACATTTTAGATACACATAATAATAGTGTGCATTACAGGGAATTTGTACCTGTACGTGATATATCTTGCTTTTGTTTTCTCATTCCCCTCTCGTCAACTTCTTTTCTTCTCATTTACAAATGCTTTGTTTCTGTTTTTTCCTTCTAGTCTCTCTTTTTTTTCTTGTCCCTTCCTTCCTTCCCTTGTTCCTCTTCCTGTCTTCCAATATTTATTATACATTTTGGTCCTTACTTATACTTCTGGTTCCTCACACCAGAGAAACAATGTAGTATTTAAACATGTGTCTGACTGATTTCACTTAGGAGTATGGTCTCAGGTGCATCCATTTACCTGGAAATGTCACTCTTGCTGTTTTGTTTTTTTGTTTTTGTTTTTGTTTTTCTTTTTCCTTTTCTTTTTCTTTTTTATGTGTTAACTTTCCTTTATTCTTTTGT
Source organism: Cuniculus paca (assembly GCA_004365215.1). NCBI lineage: Eukaryota > Metazoa > Chordata > Mammalia > Rodentia > Cuniculidae > Cuniculus > Cuniculus paca. The sequence goes on from RJWT010008165.1 coordinate 22,200, forward strand.
GTGGTTGCCAATGTTGGGTCCAGAGAACGAATGAGACTTCCAGTAAGGTGCACTGCCATACTGAATGCTTTAAACTGAGGGACGTGTTAGACCTCAAAACAGCCCATCCCCCAACATGCTGCCCTTGTTTCTTTTCTGTGTTTCACCTTCTGATACCATTCATAGAAACCAAAAGTCCTCTTTCTCAAGACAGGTGATAGAAATTCGAAACCTTAATCTTCCCCCACTTTTCTGTGCAAGATCTGGCTGTAGAGAAATTGTCTGACCTTTCTCTGAGAGTGTATCATTCCCTCTTTCAAGAGGGGTCCTGCTCTCCTGGGAGGAAGGAATCCTACTCAAAGTAGCCAAGAAGGACTGAACAGACAAGCTTTTCTGGGTTGTCCTCCTCAGTCTGTCACTATCAGAACATAACTTTTATTCAATTACATTTTATACAACTCTTCACTATTCATCAAATCTAAGCATAAAAATAGTTTCCCCTAAGATTCAGGTCTTCATTCCTGAAGGGCCTCATGTCACATGAAACTTTGGTCAATAAATTGTTTATGATTTTTCTTCTTAACCTCTCTTCTGTTATAGAAGTGTCTGGTGTAACCCTTCTAACAGTTAGGAAAGGTATCACAACTTTCTGCCCCTCAACAAACAACACTTCATTTTTCTCTCTAATTCAAACAGTATTAAAACACTGACCAGCGTAACCAAGTTCTTCACAATACCCCCAGCCATACCAACTAGGAAATATACTATCAAGCCCTCAAGTTGTGGTCAAATTTCTTAATGCAACAAAAAAACTACATCCTGCTAAACTATGCATGCAGGCAAATACTACTTCATGAAGTAGTCTCTGATGACTACATTAGTGACATGAAATTAATACCAAAGATATTTGTGTCCGAGAAATACTAAAAAGACAGGCTTCAATATGGAAAAAAAATCAAACCTTCTTCAGTAATAATTAAAGAATTCTGTGTGGAATCTGAGACCTACAGGCAAATCATATTATTTGAGTTTTCATTATAATAACGTTTTCACTATAATAATGTTTGAAATAGTTACTAACCAAATTCAGATGTGAGAAAAAAATACCTTCAGAAATACCAGACAAAAGAAAATGAAAGATTTGTGACATTCTCGGAGAAGACACCCAAATTTAATAGTTTCACTTTAATACATATTACAACATAAAGCATATATATGTATATGCATATATATATTTCTTTTTTCTTCACATCTATGATAATACACTCAGAAAGTGCTTTTTTTATTCTTTTCCCTCTATGGCACTAGCTAGGATTATTGTTTTTGATCTCCTGTTTTGTAATTGTGTCATTTTCAGCTCTTATCTCAAAGTCAGCACAAAATAATTGTTTTGTTCATTTCTTATGCTTTATCATATGTAATTAAGATAGGTACCTAACGGGCTGGTGGGGGCAGCTGGAGTTCCTATGAAGTTGTTGACATCAATTTTGCAGCCAGCCTGACATTGATTTAAATGCGTGTCAGGCTGCTGAAAGGTAGTGGGTTCACAGTCCCTGAAACTGAAGTTCTCTGGTCCTTCACTGAACAAAGAGCCCAGGGAACTGCAATGTCCCATAAACTTGCTTCAGCTGTGAGGCGACATTCGCCAGAAAGAGGCACATTGGGTAGCAACAGCTGAAAGAACTGGATTATCAGAGAGCCACACGTCCCTTAGGTCTGAAAAATGTAGCTGAATATTTTCTGTCATTCAATGAGTCAAGCCATCTGCATTATATTTAATTCAGCAATAATTTCATGCTTCTTTGTCATGTTTTCTTCTTTCTGAAAATGCCTAGCTTTTTCTAATATTTGACATTTCCTGGAAACATAAACTTGTCCTTATTCAGAACTTTTCACTAGCTTGCTATACAAAATCAGGGAAATTTCTATGTCTCCATATGACATGGCTAATATATTTATTAAATGATGGTTAAACTGCATGACTTAAAAGCTACAACCTAGCTCCAAAATTCAGAAGTACAGTCACAGTTTTTTATAAAGGAAGATGTACCTTGCCCCACAGATACCTTGAAAAGTAGTTCATTGTACTCTGTAATATTTGCTGGATTTTAAAATACAATGGAGTTGGGCGTGGTGGCACAAGCCTTTAATCTCAGCACTTAGGAGGCTGAGGCAGAAGGATTGCCATGAGTTCAGGCCACCCTGAGCTACAAAGTGAGTTCAAGGTAAGCCTGAACTGCATAGCAAGACCTTCTCCCAAAACAAACAAATAAATGAATAAATAAATAAATAGGACATACTGAATTCAAAGTAAATTATGGGATGTTCAAAACGGTTTGTAGAGGTACATTCCAAAAGGTGTTATTTGTTCCCATTGACATAGTGAGTAGGTATTGTCTGACCATTTCTTGTCTCTTGAGTTCGTAACTGCAGTTCGACAAAACAAAAACTAACACAACGAGCTTCTGTTCCCACGGCAAGATAGTTGTTTTAAGACTGAACTCCAAGGAGCAACCTCAGAAAAGAGAGCTACTGGAATTTGCTATAACAAATCTACCACAGTTCTTAATCATTCAGAAATATCCTCACGCCGTGGGTCATGGTATTTGCCTCACAACAGATTTTTCCAGTTATGCAAACCTCACACGAAAATGAAACTAAAGGGAGAAAATGTGTATAGCTCACCAGCATTGTCTTATTACTCAGCAGATTGAAAACAGATCCAACAGCGTGGAAGGAGAGCATAAGCACTGCTAGACTTTTAAGTGTTCACTCCACTGGACTCTCCAAAATTAGAGCTTAGGGTTTGGGAGCATTTGGATTCTTTGTGTAAGCCATTGTATGTTGTTTTGATTCTCTTCCCCAGTCTTAATTCCCTCCTCTTCTAATCACCTCATACACACCCATACCGACCCACACCTAAAACACACACACAGCTCAATCTATCTGATTGTTCTCTATATCCTCACTTTGTGGAAAACAATAGTCATCTGTCAGCATGTTATGCGATCAAAGATTGTACGCTCAAGTTGCAGGAGACTTCAGCAGTCTATCTCTTTGTGTCACTCAAAAGATAATGCTGATTCTTTTAAGTGTCATTTAAAAAAAGATTATAAGAAAGTCATCTACTTTCCTTTTAACAATCCAACATTTTTTAGAATTATGTATGCTTCTTTCAGTGAATGCTGGCTAATTTCTAAATTAGGAATGAAAAACTCAAAAGTCTTGTTAACTTTGTCATCTTGTTTGTTTGTTTGTTTGTTTGTTTGTTTTTTGGTACAGGAAATCGAACTCACCACCTCGCTCTTGCCAGGCAGGCGCTTTGCCACTGAGTTATATCCCCAGTCCCATTAACTTTGTTCTCAAAGACACACTGATAGCTAATTTCAATAGAGAGATGGAAATAAATGTTTTTCTTTTCTCAAGAGTAATCATTTGTTTTTCACAGATATTAAATAAATACATGAAGAAAAATGCATTTACTTATGAGAGGTCAAGCTTCTCTTCCAATAAAAGTCTACCAAGTCAAGGAGAAAAGATCAAAAAAAAGTTAATAAGGAGTGGTTATATTGAAAAGAATAAAGAATGTGGAATGAAGCCAGTATTTGCACCAAGTCCAGAGCATTCTCTTAGGTGTTAATGCTCTCCTCAACAATGTGGTTATGATTTTGAGTCCACTGTCTGAGTTAAGAAAGACCAGCATCCAAGCAGCACAGGCCTGCTGAACAGGAAAAAATTTTGGCAAGCGTGCTCTGTTTCCTCCAGTGTATTATGCATATTACAGAAGACCATATATCTTAAAATCACACAGAAAAATCTAAATTATTTCCTTTAGATCAAGCTGGGCAACTGAGTGTCTAAGAAGCAGCACCAAGGGCCAAAGATATAGCTCAGCAGCACAGCACCTTCCTGGCAAGTGTGAGGTCCTGAGTTCAAGTCTCAGTATAGAGAAGAAAAGAAAAAGAAAAAGAAAAGGAAAAAAAAGAAAAGAAAAGAAAAGAAAAGAAAAGAAAAGAAAAGAAAAGAAAAGAAAAGAAAAAGCAGCACTGGGTAGAGGGAATCATTGTGGATATTCCACCATATACGAGTAGTCTCCAACTAATTCCAAGCTTCAGTTTCTTCAACTGCCAAGTGATAATAAATTATTATTGCTTTTAGTATTAGTTTTCCTTGCCTATTTCACAACTTTGCTGTGAGCATTAAAAATACAGAAACAAAAAACATAACAAAATATTCCATTTACTGAGCACCTAGGTAATAAATATAAGCAAAAAACTTCACAAGCATTATCTCTGTTAACAATGGAGAGAAACTTATGAAATGGATATACTGACAGAACTCTGCGATGGAGGGTAGTACACCTCTGAGAATTAAAATTTTATAGTTTACAAAAGAGAAAGCAAGTCATTCCCAAGGATTTTAGGTGACATCTTGTACAAAGAATATCAGTGAGACTTACGTAGTCATTAAATACCAACAAAGAAACTATTGTGCTTTCCTGGCCTCTCGGTTCTCAAATCATAGTGAAGTTTGTTGATAAAAACTGCACTCTGTTAAGAAAAATTTTCAAAGGAGAGTTGTAAATTAACAGT
>RJWT010008166.1:0-26641 GCA_004365215.1 Cuniculus paca
CAAGTTTGAGGTTGTGAATTTGATTCCCGGTGCTGAAAAAAAAAAAAAGAATGTGCCTTAAACTTTAGAAGCAGATGAGAAAACATAGTTTGTATTTTGGCCAGAGCTGCCTAGCACTTTATAGCATGTAACTATGCCCTTTTGTTTCTTGACATATCCAGCGTACTCTTCTTTCTTATCCATGTTCTACAGGTAACTCGGGACCAGATGAAGGTGTTTATACAGCAGGAATTTAAGAAAGTTCAGAAAGTGATTGCTGATGAGGAGCAAAAGGCCCTTCATCTTGTGGACATCCAGGAAGCAATGGCCACGGCTCATGTGACTGAGATATTGGCAGACATCCAATCCCACATGGACAGGTTGATGACTCAGATGGCCCAGGCCAAGGAACAACTTGATACCTCTAATGAATCAGCCGAGCCAAAGGCAGAGGTAAATGAAAATACCCACTATCATGAGTCGCGGGCTAAAGAGGAAGAACCCGATTGCCATGTTTGTTAGTGCTGGAAATGCTCCTTTGTGATCTCTGATTGTGAATGAATTGAAATCTTAGGTACAGTTGTAAGTGTTTCAACTGGTGTGTGACCTAGTATGGAAGAACATATTGGCCACTAAGGCTTATACGCAGCAGCTGAACCTGGCAAAGTATGTATCTCTTTTCATGTAAAGGAGTGTAGTCAGTGGGGCAGATACTAATCACAGTGAAATCAGAATCAGAGAAGAGGGTATGTGACACACCCCAGGTTGTAGAATGAATGTATAAAGAAAGTCACTATTGAGATGAGAACTGGGCTGAAGGAGAACAAGCCAGGAAGTAGAGCACAAAGCAGGCCAGAATGAAAGACTTTTGGACTTACTCTGTAAATAGTGAAAGGGTGCCTCAGGCTGGATTTTATATGGAGTTAACTGTGTAAGTTGGAGGTTTCCTGCTGGATTAAGAGCGGCATGTGGAGCCAGTTGTTGTAAGTCACACCTGTAGTCCCAGCTACTCAGGAGGTTGAAGAGGAAGGATCATTTGAGTCCTTGAATTCAAGATCACTCTAGGAAGACCCAGTCTCAAGACATAACAAAATAAGAGTGTCATGTGTGCTGGGACATTGTGAAGATAAAGACAAAAACCAGTGTGAGTGAAAGATACAACGCAGATTTGGATCATTGCAAATGTTAGTTTTAACATATTGCAGAATGGTAGAGAGGGTCGTTTTGTAGTGTAATAAAAAGTTCAACCAGAATTAACTTAGCAGATCAACAGCATGACTCAAATTAGACTCACATTTATTGATTAGATTGTTCTTTCAAAAATAAAGATCTGATTTTGTGAAATATACCCATCTTTTATTTTTATTTCAAAGAATCAATTTAGTCTTTTTGCATCTTTAACTCTCCTTTAGGCACCTCAACTCATGGAATTACTCATGTAAAAGCTGACAAAGGACTAGGATGGGAACAAAATAAGCTATTAAATATAAGAAATAGCATTCAGCTTGCTAGAGTGTATTCAAAGAGCTGTTATCACCTAATAGCTTTTGTTCCAGTTAATCTGGTAACTCATTGGTTAGGGCAAATATCTAGTACCTCTCTTTCACTTAACAGAGAAATTCCTTTTTTTCTTTGCCAAGTATGGAATATTTTTAAAAATTCACCTTTATTTTGAATTCAGATAAAATACTTCCTCACCAACATTTTATTATGAAAAATTTCAAACATACAGCAAAATTGACAGGATTTTATAGATTATACCCATGTACCTACCACCTAGATTGTAATCAATTAACTTTTTGCCATACTTGCTTCATTATGTTTCTAACCATCCTTCCAACCTTCCACTCATCAATCAATTTTATTTTTAGCACTAAAGGAAAATGAAATTTCTGATTCTGAGCAAGAACCAGGAACACATTCCATTTTACTCTTTGCACTAATTACTGGAAAAATCTGGACAGAAGTCATCTAGAAGACATTTTCAAAGGTGGGAAAAGAGGTCATACTGACTGAAGACCTTGAGTTTAAAGAACTGTAAGGCAGTGAATTACTTGGAATTTTCCTTGCTTCCATCATGTCCTGTCCCCAGTGTTCTGCAAACTGGAAACATTAGTTTGTAAACACCCTCCCCACAAAAAAAAAAAAAAAAAAAAAGAGATCCAAGAAAGATCCTAGCTAGAGAGAAACCTTTTGACCTATCTACCTACGCTTTCTGGAGATAAATATTGTGAAAGAAAAGCTGCCGTCCTCATCAGGCCCCACTGACATTACTGTGGGGGAGCTGATGGACTGAAAGATCTGTTTTATACCCTGCCTTCAGTAACAGGTGTCTGTTTTCCATGGAGCTTGTAAGTGAAACTTTGATTTCTGCCTTTGCCCTTACTCCTGTCAGTAGTGAACAGTGCTTGTCCCTCATGCATCTGTAGGTAGAGCTCTGACTTGTTCCTGCCTGCTATAACAGCAAGGAAATATACCCCTCCCTTGTGGAGACAGTAACTAGAGCATATAACTTTTTCCTCTTACTCCTGCATTAACTAGACATTGCCCTTCCCTTCTGGCTCAGTGGCTAGAACTTTATCTTCTATCCTTGCCTTGTAGTAATGACATGGTCCTGTTTTTCCTCGGCTAGCTCTTTGGATACCGTACAGTGGAGGGTTATCATTTGAGTGGAGCATACCAGAATAGCACTGCAGGAGCTTTGTAAAGTAACATGACATTTGAACCATGGTCTTCAAAAAGTGATCCAGGACATGTATTTGGAAACTATACACATTGACTACCTGCCAAAAAGGTTTAAATAGCATGTTCTTCTCCTGTGACTCAATATATCCAGGATACACTCTAAAATTACTCATTGTACAATAAAATCTCAATTCTAATGAGAAAATATATGCCAGCACCAAGATGACACAAGTTTTGGAATTGTCAGAGAATCTGTTGTAAAAGTGTCTCAGTGAATATTTACAAGCACCCTGGAAACAAATGAAAAACAGAAAATTTTACCAAAGAAGTTGAAGATAAAAAAAGAACCAAATGAAAATTTTAGAACTGAAAAATACGATAACTGACACAAAAAAATTTACTGGAGTTGCTCACTGGCAAATTTGAGATGACAAAAGAAAACAAATTGGAGATAGTTTAATATTGATCCAATCTAAACAACCAAGAGAAAAAGATTGAAAAGTAATTGAACTCAGCTTGTGGGATCTGTGGGGGCAATAATGAAAGTTCTAATATACATACAATAAAAGGAAAGATAGAAATGAGGGGCTGAAAAGTAGCTCAAAGAAATAATGGTTCAAAATTTCCAGCATTTGGTTGAATGATATCAATCTATAGATTTAAGAGGCCAAGTGAACTCAATATAAAATCTTAAGAAATAATTCCCAAACACATAAAAATCAAACTTACGAAAACTAAGGAGAAAGAAAAAAATCTTGAAAGAGCAGCTGAGAAGAAATGACATATTAGCTGTGGGAAGCAACAATTTGAATGAACATGGTGTATGGCTCCATTTATAAGTCTGATTTATATATGCTTAGAAATGATTTGGATGCAGTTTTCATTTAAAGGCTTTCAATGACTTTTGTTAAATTTATTTTTAGATCTTTAATTTTTTAGTGCTGTTGAAAGTAAAATTGTTTTTAAATTTTACTTTTCAAGACTTTTCATGTTGTGTGCCTTTTTTTGACACTGGCTGACTGGCCTCAAACTCAGGCAGTTCTCTTGACTCAACCTCCTGAGTAGCTTGAGTTATAGACATGTGCTATTTAACCTAGCTTACAATTGATTTTTTGGGGGGAGGTGTACCGAGAATTGAACTCAGGACCTCAATGCTTGCCAGGTAGGCATTGCACGACTGAGCTAAATCCCTGGCCTCTAAAATTGACTTTTTTGTTGTAAGTTTTTATCTTTTAACCTCACGAAACACCTGTTAGTTATAATAGTGGTTTTAGAGATTTTTTTTTGTGACCTTATACATCATCAGTCATATCATCTACAGAGACAAATTTACTTCTTGCTTTCCAATCTCTCTGCCAGTTATTTCTTTTTCTTGCCTTATTGCGCTGTCTAGGGCAGTGATGGCAAATCCTTTAGAACTTTCTTTCAGCGATAACAAGCAGCGAGCTGCAGCACACTTGCCATAGGTTCACCACCACTGGGTAGGGCCTTCTGTGCAATGGTAAAAGTAGGCATCTGTGCTTGGTTCCAGTCTTAGAGCAAGTCAAAAGCATTCAGTATAATAATTATGATGGATTTTGTAGATGTTCTTTATTAAATTGAGGAAACTCTCCTCTGTTCTTAATGTGCTGAGGATTTTTATCATGATGTATTGAATTTTATCAGATGTTTCTTCTGCACCTGTTGAAATAGTCTTATGCTTTTTTTCCACTGTTTGATTGTAATTATTAATTACACTAATTTTGTAATATTAAGCCAATGTTGTATTCTTGAGGTGAACTCTGGGTTCACTTTTGATAGTATTTTATTAAGGATTTTTATGTCTTTGTTCATGAAGGATATTAGTCTGCAATTTTATATTTTTGGAATGGCATTGCCAAGTTTTTGTATTAGGCTTGTGGTTTCCTCATGTGACTGTCTCATTCTTTTCTGCCAAATTTATTTACATCATTTTATAAAACTCTTCATCAAAGTCAAATATTAAAAAGTTTTTCAAATGTTTTTCATTACTAAAAAATGGTGTGTGTTTTTATTTATGTCATGAGCATTTCCATCTTTTGTACAGTCTTTGAAAGGAAATTCTGATTGCAATGAGATAATAATAGAAAAAGTTGTTTTAGATGAGGAAATCACTAAAAATGATATATGCATAGCTTATGCATTTGTTTTAAACTTGAAATATATATATCTGTACACTATTTTTTTGATCCTGAGTCCAGACAGTTTTTTGAAAATGTGGCTTACTTGGAGTTGAATGATATATGTCTGGTATAAAGATCCAGCACATCTATACTTTACTGTTTAAAGTGTCCAGTTTCACTCTCTTTATAGTGAAGGGGATACCAGGTAAAGCAAGCTAAATGCTTCATCGACAGTCAAAATTGTCACCAATTTAAGTAACTCATTTTACTGAATTGTATGGAAGCATTCACATTCTCATGAAAGCAACGATTGTCTCTCTTGCACTCATATTTTTGTTACTTAATTGAATGTGTCATAATTTCAAGTTCAGCTGAATAAACAGACTTGAGATTAAAGTCGTTTGGATCTTGGTGAACATTTCCACTGGTGGAAGTAGAAATGAGAAGTTGCCCTAAATTGTAGTCTGCCAGCCAGGAACATTCAGGATGTTTTAAGCAGCGGTTTGGGAACACTGTCAAATCTAGCAAGTCGTCTAAATGAAAGTTAGTGTTTAATGCACTCTCACTTCTAACATTCTTGAAATCAGAATCATCTTTGGAAGAGAAATGAGTTTTAAATCTCATTCTATTTTGTCCACCCTCTTTTCCTATTTACTGTGTGCTGTGCCTTGTGCCGCCTTTGGTGCAGTGAATGCAGAGATGAACAAAAGATGGTGTTCATTCTCAAGGAGTTGAAATCCAAAGATGGAGAGTGTTAGTGAGTTTTCCTCTCTTAAGTGCTAGTCTAGAAGGATGAACTCCACAGATGTGGAATTCAGAGGATTATCCCACTCACACTCTTAGTGAGGAAGTATCTGAGTAAGACTTGATCTTAAGGAATAGATAGGAATGAGCTAGACTTTAGGAATAAATGTGTACATTTTGGGCAGCAGGACGAGCATGTGTATGTCTTTTCCTGGCAGATCAGTCATCTCAGTGTCTGCTGACCTATTCAAAGTGATCCTAAAATTCATGTGTGTATTTTTATTTTCATCATTCATACCATTAGTGGTGAAACTTTCACCCTGACCTTCCCCATGTTTTGTGATAGCAACTGCTGTTTTAAAAAAGAAAAACACATTTGTAAACAGCAGAGATAGGTGAATTTATGGCAAAACCTCGTGCCATATCTTTTTTCCTTATTCTCCCCAAGAAATGTTATTAATTATAATTCATAGCAAATAATGAGTACCATTTGTTGAACACTCACAATGTTTCAGACACTTGCTTAGTGTTTTACACAGATTTTTCATTTATTTCAATCCATGTAGTGACCCTTTGAGATAAGAATTAGGATCTTCATATGCAGATTAGAAAAGCAAATCTTGGAAAAGCTAAGTAAAGTGCCAAAAGCTTTAGTGTTGGAATTAATCTGAGATCATGTTTTTATAATTCAGAAATCCCATTGCACTAAAGTGTGTGATGGTGAGGGGGACTTGCTGTAAATCATGGGAGAAAGTTTAGGTACTTCTAGATAGTTATGGTTAAACATCTAAAGATGATTGAAAAATTTTGTTGAACTTTAATTGCACCTCAGGTAGTTTTGTAACTCATATGAAGTTTAAATTATGTGACTTTTTCTCTTGCTGTATTATAGTTCTCATGAGACATGCCGGTTGATCAAAATGCAAAGAAAACTCCCACTATGTCTGTATCCTTCCACCACTTGTCCCATTTTCCTCTCATTGGAATATGGATCATTAACACTCTTACCACTGTCCAGATCCTTAATGGTCTGTTAAAATGCCCTTCCTGTTCACTCTCTAGTAGGGAGTCTGGTTTAAGTCACCTCCTTGGCTGCACCTATCCTTTATAGGCTTGCACTCTGGCAGTTGCCATTTATTATCTCTATTGTACTCTCAGCTTCCCACCACCCTCAACCTGCTCCCACACCCCCTGCCCAAGACACATGCACATCCTCGTTCTCTAGTTCCACAGAACTCAGAGCTCTTTCAGCAATAAATATTTTAAAACTTACCTTTGCTCTTGCTCTTCAGTGCTTTTCCCACTTGTTTCTATTGTCAGCCTGTGAGAATTCTTGTTCTTCAAGGGGCAGTGTAAATGTCACCTTGGTGAAGCCCTCCCCAAGTTCTCAAGGAGAAGCGGTATTCCCAGCACTTCCCTTTTGACTCGCAAATCGTTCTGTTTATGTCTTTGTTAGATCTCTCATATTTAGCCATAGTTTAGTTTCTTTCTGCCTGTTTCCCATGCTCCTGATTGGGAGCATCTAGGTGGTGAGATCATTATGGGTTATTTTATCTTTAGCACCTATATATGGTAGCTTCTTACTGAACCATACTGAATTACCCCTGAAATTGGTGAATATCCTTTATAGAGTGTATTGTGTTTCAGGCAGTGGGCTTTTTATCCATCCTATGGTAAAGAGTAGATATAGTCCTCTTTTCTAAATTAGGAAATTTAAGTTTAGAGAGGAGAAATCATTTGACTAGGATAACAGGTCTTGAAAATGACTGAGTCAAGATTGGAACCCAGAATGTCTGGTTCCCACTTCATTATCCTTTATACTATCAAGAATCATTCATTCATTTATTCCTTCTCTGGGGAGTACAACCAGAGGTACATTCTCTGTTGAGACCATCGCTGAATAACTAAGAATGTGAAAGATACTCTGTCACCAAAGGATAAGTATGCTATGGAAAAGGCTTAACAGTCAGTAGATGTTGGTTTGGTCACAGAAGGAGGGTCAGAGGAATCTGCTGTGATTGATATTGGTAAAATTAGGTTGAAAGAATGTAATGCCTGGAAAAATCACATTCACACTTTATTTTTGCAGAGTGGACAAGAAAAAGTCACTGTTTGGCTAAAGAATGATGTAAGTCATCTAATGCTGGAAATACCCTCTTATGGAGAAGAAAGCCTAGATTGAGATTAATTAATCAGCTTGCCCAGGGACACATACTTAAAAAGCATCAGAACTAAATCCCAATTTTCTGAGTCTCAATTTGGTACCCTTTCCACTTTAGTATGCTATATATTAGAGTTGCTATGTTCATGTTTAGAGATTTAAAGAATGCTAGACTGTGGCAGAAATGAGTCTTTAAAAGAAACAGCTTGATACTTTTGGAGCTGGTCAGCTTTTACCTAAGACCTGCTGCTATTTTGGGGCTCTCAGTTTGTCCAGAACTGAATACTGCCAGCCAAAGAAATAAAAAAGCAAGGCTATTATTTAGGCCTCCTAAGTCTGAACATTCACTTCTCTGTTTGCAAGGGTAAATTATCAGTTCATCTCTGCTGGGCAGTTTGATCATAGGGTTTATATTAGACCTTGTCTTAGTCCTTACACATACAAGTCCTTAGATAGCCACTGGTTTGTCTTTCTCTTTTCTTCTTTTTTTAATGTACCATCTTTGCCTTCAGATTAGGAGAAGAGAAGAAAAAGAAAGAAATCTAAGTCGGTTTTCACCAATGATGATTTCTAATGCTGTTTCTTTCTGTTGTCTTTCAGGGCGATGAGGAAGGACCCAGGTAAGATCACATTATTACTGCTTGTCTATTCTGAGAATTGAAGTAGAATGACATTTGTGGCCTTTTAATGTCCCACAAAATATGGGCAACCAAGGAAATAGCACAGAAATCTCCATCCTAAGCCAGGGCTTTGAAAATCTTATTTTTTAAGACTCTCATCTCCTTCACTATCTATGTCATTTCCTGTCTGTAACCTTCAGATAAAGGTAGACTTGAAAGTTGTAATGACAGTGACTTTGCCTTATTCTTTATCACATTCAGGGTACCTTGTTAAGAAAAAGTCAGCACTACATTTGAACGGTAGTTATGCTATCATGTGGGCCCACTAAATAAACTTTGCATTGTTCTCTTTTAATTTGAATCTGATTTTTTTTTAATGAGCTCTAGAGCTAATATTCTTTATTCCTGATCTGTAGCACTTTTGTGTCTGGCCCTAAGATACTAATACAATGAGTACAAGTCACAGGCATACTAGATTTTGTTTAGGAAAAAAATGCCTTTGTGCTTTTCTGCATCCACAATTAGATGACATTTTTAAAAGTGCATTTCGTTATTGTCTCTTGCAGTGAACCTGGGCTTTGGTTTACTTACCTTTCCAGTATTTTGCTCAAGCAATGCGAACAGACTCTAATAACTGCTGCAATTATGTCATCACAACTGGGAATTTGTACCAAGTAAAATGTAATGTCTAGACAGACCCCCCTGTCACATAGGCTCAGAAACTGTTAGACTGGGAGGGCTCAGAAAGGGCAGACCACTGCAATTCAGATTTTATTCCTAGCAGAAATAACTTCTTTTTTCCAAACAAACTTTAAGTAGAATCTCAATGTGTAAAAAACTGTTTTTCTCTACTTAAAATTAGGGCCACATCTATTGGTAAACCATCTTTCTCTGTGTTGGTAGATCCTGAGGGGCTTCTGCAGAGAAGAGAATTTCTCAGAACTCAGTTTGAACATCACTAATCTAGTTCAAGTGCCTTTTTAAAAGAAGCTAAATGAATTGTTCCAGGTTATCTTACTGGTGCCAGTATTTGACAGTTCTTTGATTTTATCTGAAACCAAAAAATACAGTTTCTTCTTTTTTGTTTTCCTGCCCACATTCTGAGCCCCCTTCTTAGTTAAGAAGTACCAAACATTATCCCATATCTTCATGTGCCAGTACTTCCTTCCCTTGGAAACTGGTTCTCAGTCTCTACCCTGAAATGCTGAGGAACTGTCCAGCTCCTTTTCTGCCCTGCTTTAAACTTAACTCCATTTTCTAGCCATTCTCACGAGCAGATTCCTTCTGCGTTGTGGTTTCCTTACCCTTTTCCTCTGTCCCTCCCTTTCTCCCTCTCTTTCATCACTTGTCCATTTAAAATGTTTGTGACCCTGCTATGTTTCAGGCACTGGGCTTCATACTGGGTACATATGGTGAGTAGGGCAGCCTAGAGATAGGTATCTAACAAGCACTCACTGTGGCTGGTGCTGTGATAAGCCATATCAAGGCTGCATGAAGAATGGCTCCAGGAACTATTCGGGTGATGAGGGGAAGCTTTCCATGAAAGGTTATCCATAAGCAGAGGTCTGGATGATGAGAAGGCAGGCTGAGGAAGAACAGGATCAGTTTTTGTAGACAGAAGAAAAAAACAGTGTAAAAAGTCTTCATAGAGAGAGTGGAAGAAGGAAAGTAGATCATTTAGGGCCATATAAAGCAAAGGTGTTTGAGCTCTATTGTGAAGTCATCAGGATGCTTTTAAAGAATTTTAAACAGGAATTAACATGAGCAGGTTTGTGTTTCAGAAGTCTTCGTGCCTTTGGAATGGAAAATAAATTGGAGGTGGGTGAAGGACCCAAGTTGGACGAGGGATCTTAATATCTTTTGTGTTCTATAACAAAATATATCTGAAGCTAGGTATTCATAAAGAAAAGAGGTACCTTTAGTTAACAATTCTGGAGATCTGATGTCATGGCACCAGTACCTGAGTTGGTTCTGGTGAAGGCCTCACGGTGGATGGCATCAGTGGTGAAAAACTGCAGAGGGAAGACTGAAGGAGGGTGACACCTCCTTCATAACAACCCGTTTTCTGGGAACTAATCCAGCCTCACCAGACCTGCTTAATCCCTTCCTAAGGTGGTGCTCTCTTGACCTAATCAGCTTCAACATCCTAATGCCTTAAATGTTGACCACCTTTTAACGTCTCCACACTGGGGCCATGTGTACAGCACATGAACCTGTGGGGCTCAGATCACATGCAAACCATATTATTTGACTAGCAGTGATAGGGGCCTAAATCAATATATTCTTCAGTTATTGACCAGATCTTTACCATTTGCACAGAAGTTTGATTTAGACACCAAATTCTTCCTGGCACTTCATCTCTTTTATTCTCAAGACTAGCTCTAGCTCCTTAAAATCCAATTTAGACGTAGTTCTAGACCTTTCCCAGAAAGAGTTCCCAGAAGACCACACAGAAAAAATGCCTTAGCAGAGGTAGAGCGCAAGCTCCATAGGACGCCACTGGCATTTCTGTCTTGAGAGAGCCTGACGAGGCTGAGACACTCATTTTATCTTTATGGCCATGTGCTAGAGTCATGTTGATTAGAAGAATACAGAGACCTTATGAAAAGATTGACACTCCTTCAAAGATACTATTGAGTACAAAATTGTGACTTTAGAGTTTAATTGCAGATACCTTTGTGTCATTTTGATGAGGCATAGAGTTTCACTACTAGCAACCAAGATGTCAAGCTATCTCCCTTGAGCCAGTTTGCCACAGATGTCAGCAGGGTTCTCTTGGACTAGAACTTGACAAAACCATTTTTGGTACAGTGAGCACTTGAAGAGCATGTTCCAGTTTGGCAGAAAGAGGGAAGAGGACTCACATTTTTTAGCCTTTAAATTCGTACCTGTTGATTCCATTCAGTTTATTTGTATTGAACTACCATTTGGCTTAATTTACTCCAATTAACACTTCAGGGCAGATTGTCTTTGATCTGAAGTTTGTCATTTATGATATACACTTTACCATTTGAACAAGCCAAACAGAATGTTGTTCCAAAGGCTTCTGCATTGCTGACAGATTAATGAGGGTGTGATATGTTAGAGAAGCAGAAAGAAAATGTAGGTCTCTCTGCACAGACTACAGATGAAAAATTAGCTTGGTGACCCTGAGTTTTAGTTCTGCTTGGACTCGTACACCTGTGTCATCTTTGCTAGCATTCTTTCTGCACACAGCCTCTTTCCCACTGTCTATGTAGAAGTCAAGGGAGAGATAGATTCAAACCCGTCTCCACAGTGGAAATCACAGAGAAAAATTCCTGTCCTGTAGGAGCATACTTGCCTATAATAAATCTTCCTTCCTTTCTACAAGCTGGAGTCTCTTTGCTTCTCTTCTCTTTTTTGTTTTGATTTCACAAACTATTTGATAAAAGGTGGCTGGATGCTGTGCTTTTGGTCATGTCTGTTTCTTGCCCTGAGTTTTAGTGTACAGTTGTCCTGCTAATTAAAATAATACTAATGACAACTACCATTTATCGAAAGTTCATCATGTCCAAAATGCTTCATACAAATTAAAATTTAATCCTTATATAAAGATTATGCTGTAGTTATCCCACTTGTCAAATAAGGAAATGGCCGAAGGGATTTGCCCTGGACCACAAGGCTAGTAAGTGACAGAGTTAGGACATGATTCTCTGGGAAGTTTCAGGACTCACGCACTCAATAATCTCTTGGACTGTCTCCAGGAGGCCAGGCCACTTCACTCTGTGGGCCTGTATGCAAGCCCAGTGGCTTCACACGCAGTTCTCATGGGGTCACTTTGGTCCAGTCCCTCTATCTTGGGAGCTCTTCCTTGCTCTGCCATTGAATTGCTGGCTCTGGTTTTCTGTAAGCAGTTTCTCAAGAGAGAGTCTCTTAGGCTTCTCTTCTGTCATTATATAGGGATGTTTCCTTGTCTCATCTTCACACAGTGTCCTCGGAATATCAGTACCTAAAGGAGTGTTGTCTGGGGAGCAGCCAGCCAAGCCTTCCTCTGACCCCTCCTACTAGCTGCCCATTGCTCACCTTGTGGTAACTTACTCCTCAGATCCATGATACATAGTCATATACCTGGCAAGCCTTCTCAGAGGGTATGAAGGAATAGAAGTCTTAATATGTAAGACATGGATATTAACGACTGAAGAGTCGTCTTGTGAGAAGGGGTCTTTGAAACCCAGAATGATTTTTTTTTTTCGAGCAAAAAAGCAATTTACACTTTTGGCAGCAATTTTCTTTCTTCTCTTTGCTATTATGGAAGATCTTATGTTCACTCCCTCACAGATTGGCTCCTTCTCTACTCTTGCCAGAACCTGCTGAGAAGTAATATATATTCAAGGAGAGGGGGTGGCAGTATGATTTGCTAGTGTGAGAGCAGTTGTGTAGTGGGAGGACATCAGAGAAGGAAAGACCCTTAAACTCTTGTGCTCAGAGGAGAAGGAGCAAGATCAGGATTAAATTTTGATTTCCTTTTGAGGTTTTCTATTTTTTTTTAAACTAAAAGAAAAATGGCTTTACTATTAGTAACTGCCATATTTGGAGCCTCTAGAATTTTTCATCTTCAAAGCTGGCTGTTATTCAGGCAAAAAAAAACTCCTGCTGAGATCAGTATGAATGTGACCCATGCTGATTTTGTGATCAAACAGGAAGTGTACTGTGAAGGAGTAGGAGCTGGAGGAGTCACAGACCTTACTTCTGTTCTTGCTTCTGCCCATGACTGTATGACCTCGGGCAAGTCATACAACCTTATTGTACTCTGTTGTTAATTTCTTTGTAAATTCAAACCTCATCTCTCCTTGTCCCAATCTCTGGCTTATTTTGAAGATATAATTGTGATGAGAAACACGTTTATCAAATACAGCATAAAAGAATCCACTTACAAATTTTGTAATTTTTTGTTTCCATAAGTATTTTGGGGCCATATGCTAGGCATCCCCCCCTCAATGAATGACCATATGTTCTTAGATATAGCATTTCTTTTTCTTACTAGAGATTGTAGAAATAAGAAGACTCACTAATACACTTAGGACTCTTCCGTCTTCTTGCAGATTCTTGATTTGATTGTTGCATTATATTCATTTCAGGAAGGCTGACTGAAAGACAGAGAAATTTGTTCCAATATTTGTGACATGGAGTAGAACCATCAGGAGCTGCTTATTATGCATACTATGGTTGCAGTACCTAGGTGTGCTTCAGCAAAGAGAGTGTCTTTTACCTCTGACATTTCTGTGTTACAGAATTTGAGCTGGGGTTTGATTGTTCATCCCCTAGTTTAGTCAGATCAAGGATGAAGCCAAGCTGTGCACCGTGCTGTTTGTCTGTACCAAAATCAAGCCTCCTTGCTAAAGTAATGGATTTTCAGAAGTTTGTATGTCACAGCTTTATTTCATGTGTGTTGGTTATTAACTAGAGAATCCATTCACAGCTGGAAAATGCAGCTGAGGTGCATCTGACTTATTATGTCTGCCTGAAAATGGAAATGTGTCCAGGAGCAGCTTATCTTTTACCGTACAAGTACATCTGTTTACCTCTTCTGGTTTCATCTTGCTAAGGAAAAGTCCGGTAGAAAGAGCCATGGATGTCACTTTGCATGCTGCGGCTCTACTCTGTTCAACTCCCATTTGCCATCCAGTGCCTTAGTTACGATGCTTGGTAGTCTAACTTTGTTTGTATATGTGACCTCAGAGCTTATCAGGATGACACTTTTACCAGGAACTCTATTTCCTAACCTCTCAGAAAGAAGGCTGCTGAGGAATTCCATCATTAATATTTTTAGCACATATCTTAGAGTGCCCAAAGTACGCCAGGCCTTGTGCTCAGCCCCAAGAATATGAGAGTGAATTTTCTCCCTGCATTTAAATACATCAAAGTCTAGTTTGAAAGAGAGTGAAATGAACTATTTTAATTTCAAATGTTAGTGCAATATAATAATTATTGTCATAACTTATAAAGAACCATTTATGGAATGCCAACTGAGGAAATATTTTAAACATTTATGCATGTGACCATTTATTTCTCATGACAGTCCTAATATGTATTTACATGCTATCTTCATTTCTCATCTGAGATGAAAATAGAGATTATTTATTCATGAGGTCATATGGCTAAAAAGTGGTAGAGCTAGCATCCATACTCAAGTAGTTTGACTCCAAAGAGCAAACTCTTAACCGCTGCCCTATAACGGTTCTTGTAAAACAAGTGTACTGGATGTAGAGTGTGGTGCAAATAACTCAGAATAGAGAATTGGAAAAGATAGCATTTCTTCTGGACTTTGACAAATGGGTAGGACCAGGTATTTTCAGATGGAAAGGACAGAAAGGCCATCCAAGCAGAGAGATCAGCACCTGTAAAGACTCAGAGGAGTGAAAATACACATTCTGTGTGGGGACTAATGAGTAACTACAGGACTGGACTGTGTGGGAAGTGAGACTGAAAGGTGGGTTGAGTCCAGCTCATGAAGGGTCTATGTGGTTTGCACTGCTCAAGGCACCAAAAGATCTGTACCTTTTCTTGTTACGCTTTACCTCTTGACTGCACCAACTTCTCAAGAAAGATAGACTTCTGAATCTCAAGGATTTCTTCCGCTAGTTATAATCTCATGCTTTGTTATGGGTATATTGTTTGCTTTCTGTATGCCTCAAAATCTCGTCTCTTATACTTAAAGGACAAACATGGTATGAAAATATACTCTTTGGGATTTGCGATTTTAGGTAGAAAAATAGGCAACTAAGATAAACTAGTCATAAAAGGAAATTGTTCATTTGATTTGTGTTCCAGTTATACTCCTATTTTGACAGCTCCTATTCTCCTCTAATTTAAAATCAAATTTGGGAAATGGTTATCTAATTTCTTTTCAATTAATGGAAACAAGCAGTATTAAAGACCAACATTTTCCAAATGAATCATACATGTGTTTTGCTTAAAAGCTAGTCAGATAGTTAACTTGATATGAAAGAGTGCCATGTAGGTCCCTGATGCTAAAGTGTGCGGCCGCAGTCTAGTTTTCTTTTTCCTAGTTTGTCTTCATAGGCATTTTGGGATAACATTAAACAGAATAGATTTTAGGTAGTCACAAATATCTGTGTTTTAAGAATAACTAAATTTGATGTCCTTGGTTATTCCCCTACACCTGTGGGTAGCTACAGCAAAATTGTTGTTCATGGTGTCTTTTTCATTTTAGGAAAAACCTGCTTGTCTCAAGCATATTTTGGCTTTTTGTCAGTGAGAGGCAGGCAAGAGGTCAATAATTCCATTTTCCCAACAGCTTCGAAGGGTTTTTCCCTTTTTTTTTTTTTTTTTGGAAGCTCTGTGTGAGTGAATTACACTCACCTTTTTATCCAAAAACCTACAGCGGGCATCTGCTGACAGCACATGCTGATGGGTTTTTTCTTTTCCTTTTCAAGATGGTATGAGGTTTTCAGTCACTAAGTGCAAGTTTCCTTAAAGTTAGAACAGTGAGGATGTGGGCAGAACTTGAACAAAGGTAGACAAACCCTGAGATAAAACTAAAAGCTGAGCTTTTTGCCATGGGCCAGAAGGTACTTGTTTGAACCCATTCCCTAAGCATGAGTGGTTGCAAGTTCACAGAGGAAATATTTTCTCACCTACCTGCAGGGATATCAAGGAAGAAAAACACTGTCTTAATGTAAATGCCCCCCCGCCCCATTCCTGAGCACCAGCAGCAGTCATTCCCTGTAAGTTGCAGTGTGGCTGTGAATCGAAAAGCATTTTGTTGTTTTGTTGAGTACATTTCCCCTTATACGCAGATTCCATCAATTCTATTTAAAGGAAGTGAGATTGAGCATGAGAAAAACAGTACCAGGAGGGAGGAACTGACAGAATTGCAGTGAATCTCGGAAGAGAAGCATTTTTTAGCTTCTCTGGCTGCTAGATGCATCTTGGCCTAGATGCTGTGGGGCAGCATGCCCTTTTATCTTACATGAGATATTATCATCCAGATAAATATTAAAATTCACCGAGATACTAACTTTGTTCTAAAACTTTCAGGATAGTCTAGGATTGATAGTTAACCAACAATAATAGTGAGACCAGAGATACTGATTATTAGATAGGAGCTAGACCTATATCTATTATCTCAAAGCTTTAAAAGTATTCTGTAGGTAGTTATTCTAATCCCCTTTTTGTATGTGGGGGAAATTGATATTAAGTGGTTAAGCCTTGTTATAGAGGTTAAGTGATTAAGCCTTGTTATAGAACTAGGAAGCGATACAGCTAGGACCAGAACCCATTTCTACAGGGCTTGAACTTCTGTGCTTTCAACCGTTATACTATACTACTTCTATGAGGAGGTAGATTTGTGTCTTATGACTTGCTGCTTGGGAATAAGTAAGACTGATGGATAGAATTGTGAAAAACCAACAGGGATATTTATCAGAAAAAAGTTTTTCTTTTAGATTTTCTTTGTTGAATATTAAGAAGTTTGAGAAGGACGCTGATGTAAAGCTTGCCAGGAAAGTGCTTAAGGTGGAATGAGCAGGAACTTCTGTCCCCAGACAGGTAAACATTAGTTTACTCCCTGGCTTTTGTGAAGCCAGCAACTGCTATTGGCTCTTCTGAAAGAGCCACTGTTCATCCAGTGGCAGGTGCAGGCCAACCATTGCCATGGCAACAGCAGGAAAAGCAAGCAGTTTAATTCTAGAACTGATAATTAACTAGGGGGTGGGTAGGGGTGGGGAGAAAAATGGGGGGATAATTGTTGCAGGAGGGAAAACTTAGCAATTACTGGCAAACCGTACAGATGAAAAGGCCAGACACAGATGCTCTAGCCCAGCATGCCACTAGCATTCAAGCGCTCATCCCCTCTGGTTACAAAGTTTTCATAAGCTAAAATAAAGGGTTGAGTTCTCCTCAGCCAGCCAAGTCCCTTTAAGGAAGCACAAGAAGGAAAAAGAATGCAACATAGGCCATGAAAAGAAATGCAGGGGGCCAGATAAATGAATCCCCTAACTGACACTACTCAGCCAGAAGTAATCCAGAAATACTGTCTAACCTCCACAGGAGGAATTCATGTTTGGGGATAAAATAGTGCTTATGAAACAAACTCGCGAGTTTCTACTTCTGTGGATGGAGTGGGAGAAGAACAACTTATAAGGTGAAAGGAGGACTTGTAGAAAGATAATCAAATTTTATAGATACTTGATCATCATAGCAATTAATGTATCAGTGCTTCTGGAACTGTATTAATGAAAGTAACCAAGTACTCACATGAAGGATTAGGTGTCTCATGGTAATCCTTCCAGCAGCCTGAGATGACACTTGTTATTCTTACAGCAGAACCAGAGATGTTCAGTACTTTGAGCAGGGTCACAGACTAGCAAGTCAGTGTGCTGAATCCTGTTATCCTGTTAAGTTTATTTATAAAATAGAATATTTATAAAATAGAATAGATATAAAATATCCTGTTGCATTTATTTATTTATAAAATAGAACCCATAAACTCAATGGAGAAATCATGTATCCAATGTCAAAAACGCTTAAGTAGATACAATTTACTATATAATCAAAAGGAAAATATTTCTTCTAGTAAAATAACATAAACTTCAAAATAAAAATTGCTGAAAGGTTACAACTGGGGAATGTTTGGTTGTGCTTTGGAAATCTCAGGTGCATAGCTCGAGATTAGCCCTAGATCCTAAACCTTGATCAGGTGAATAAGTGCAGGTCTTGATTTTTGTCCCTAGTTTATTTCTGTGACTCATGGTTAAGACTTGGAAGAGGAGGTGAGGTGGTGACATTACGCAGTTCAATGAGACTGCGCAGACTTCCTCTAATGATCTGTTTCAACCAAACTTCTGTGGTATGTATTGTTTATGGCAAAGACATCATAGCACATGGCAGAACTTTCTTGTATTCCTTTGTAGTAAATGAGTGAATATGAGGAGTTACTTTAAAACAGTGAATCTTATAGGGAAGAGAAAAACAGCATGCACTGAGCAGCATTTATGGAAAACCTACTTTGTTCTACAGCATTATCTTTGGTGCTAGAGAGACAGTTGTAAACAGAACATTCAAGTTCCCTGCTTTCAAAGAGCTTACATTTTTGAACCTCAAGAGTTTTAAGACTGTAAATAGTGTATAATTTCCAAACACATTTTTAGTTGTTCTTTTAAGATTGATTTATAAAAAAAAAAAAAAACTTGCCCAGTTCCTCTTGCTGGTAGGAAAATAGGCAAAAGTTAGAATAAGAAAGTAATACAAATTTATAATCATTACTTAAAAATCTGAGCTTACCTAACCATTTTCCAGAGGTTTGCCAAACTAGTAAGTTGATGTGCGAGTAAAATGATACCTAAATTTGTGAGTTAAACTGACATAAATAATTATTCTAGAAAATGTAACTTTGCCTTCATAATAGAGATAGGATCATTTTAAGGAGATCTCATTAATATACTGTTCATCCACAAACAGCAGTGTAACCTTTCTCTTACTAGATTAGATCAGGGTCATGATGCAAAAGGTTGCTGAGATAATTGCCAGTCTTTTGGTCTAAGAAAATAAATTAAGTGCTGTCTAGAAGTCTGGATACAGAAATTGGAATAGTTGAAGCCAGAAGAACTGTGACCACTAATTCTGAAATCTCCATGAGCCTCTGTCACTTCCTTTTTTATCCATGTATTTCACAAATTTTATCAAATGTCCAGTATGTGTCAGGCACTGTTAGATGTTGGAGTGTAATAAAAAGCAAAACCCAATTCAGCTGTCTTCTCGCTGTATAGTGTGTGATATTATCTACAGTTCATGGGCATATATTTGTTCTGTGTGTACTCAACTCTGCAAGCTTAAAGAACCTGTAACCTACTTGTATCTGTAAATGGAAATTTCCCAATGCTTCCTGATTTCCCAGGGCTTCCCAAGTATGTTACACTGAACACAATTTATCTGAGTTTTCAACTTGCTCCTCTAAAGTTTCCATGGTCCAGTAAGTTTATCAGAAGCTTCTTATTGACCTGCATCTTGAGGTTCTACAAGTACACACCATATACTTCTTGTAATATGAATTATATCCAAAATTACTTGGGGAAAAGAGAACCTGTAAAGTCCTATGAGACAAGACTTCTCACCTGCCTTTCCATCCTCTACACTTCAGCACATTGTTTTCTTACTCTTCTTCAAAAAAATGTGGAGCGCTTCCTGCATCAGGGCCTTCATGCCCTGTGTCCTATGTCAGGCCCTTTTGCCTAATGCCCATCCCCAGATCTTCATGTGATTTAGTCTCTTTCTGTATCCAGTCTTCTGCTGAAATATTGCTTCTTTGTTCCTTACCCAGCTTTGGTTTTCTGCATATATGTGTCAACACATGAAAATGTATTATGTATTTTAGTTCTTGTTTTTCTTCTTCCTCACTACATAGTGTCAGGAGGTGAAAACCTTTTCACCACTGTCTTCTCTGGGACTTGATATGTACTGATTTAATTTTTGAATAAATAATAGCTTTTTTTTAAGTTGTGGAAAGAACTCAAGTTTGGAATAGGAAAACAGACTCATTTGATTACACTCATCTGTCACTTTGTGTAGGTCACTTCTTCAGTGCTTATTTCTGAGTATGCTGTTGTTCTCCATGTAATGGGGCTAACAAGGGTTAGAATTAGGGGTGAGAGAGTAAACGAGCTAATGTATGAGTACTTTGCAAATAGTAAAAATGTTATAGATATGGAAGAGAAAGCCTATATGTGACTCTTGGGCTGATCCTTTTGTAGGAAGCATTGGTAGGATTTTTACAAATCTACATCTCCAGTGCTTCTCTAGCCAGCCTAGGGCCTCATTCATCTTAAAGCCCTGACCTGAAGAACAACTTACCTAACCCATATGGTCCCAAATGGTTGTGTGAAATATGCTTATACACAGGAATTGTTGCTAAGAGCCAAGTAATATTAAAACACCTAAGAGCTGTTCTCTTGGTCAAGGCTATCTTAAATGGTAGGAAAGTCTTCTCTTGATTATTCCTCTGTCTTGTGTTTCAGGAACATACCAGATTATGCTTATGTAAGTGAATTACACTGTCATTACTCAAATCATATCTGTCCTCTTGCTGTTTGGAAAGCAAAAGCTCACCCCATGCAATTGCCAACTGGATTGAAAGGAACTGACCCTTCCTGTCACAAGCACTATGTGTTCCCATGTGTTCCTTAGCATGGACTCTTTTTCAGAGTTTTGTGTACTTTTCTGCGTTCTGTCCCTGAATACCCAGGCTCTGGTGGTTTTAGTAGTTTCAGTTCTATCTCCCCAGGTTTCATCTAAAAAGCCATCTTGCTTATTCTCTGATAAGGGTAGGTAATCATTGTTTCAAAATATTTTTTTCTCAATAGGAACTGTCATGTTCTGGTTGCTGTAAGTTGTATTGACACTTGTAGCATGTTTCTTACAGCAATGAAGTTCTCCAGTTAATAGATAAAGTCCCTGTCCTCCTCTTCCTCCTCTTCCTCTTCCTCCCCCTCCTCCCCCTTCTCCTCCTTCTCCCTCTTCTTTTCTTCCTGCTCCTCTTCCTTTTCCTTCTCTTCTTGTTCCCCCTCTTCTCCCATTCCTCACTGGGGATTCAATCTAGGGCCCTATATGTGCTAAGCTAGTGCTCTACTAATGAGCTACATCCCCAGCTCTTTTATTTTACATTGAGACAGTGTCTTGCTAAATTGCATAGACTCTTCTCAAACTTGCAGTCCTCCTTCCTCAGCCTCCTGAGTAGCTGGGATTATAAGTGTGTACCACCACACCTGGCCAGACGTTGATTGTTTATCAAGATGATGAATAGGAAAATATAAATAATTATATTCCTATAGGGATAATAGTAAAATTATAATAGAAGTTGCTTACTGAATACCTACTACTTTACATGTATTGGCTTATGTCTTGAGACTTTGTTTGTGACGTAATTGTTCCTTTTCTCTGATAATCTTTGCTAATCTTTTTGTAGTTGTAGCAAGCATGCTAATACTGCCTTAAGGGGAAGTTACTGTAAAGAGAACAAAGAGTGGTCTTCACCTCCTTATAGGACTCATTGAAGGATCATTCCTGATATAGTTTAACATCAAGAACCAGTATTCATGCTACCCTCTGCTCACTCTAGTGCTGTGCTGTTATGGACACTTGGCTGTCTCTATTTCACCTTGTAACTCTTACCTTTCCTTTAAGTTTAAATTGCAAATAAGAGTTCTGAAGGTGTACTAGATTAGAACATTGTTGTGGTGATTCAGCTGAAGCATCTTGAAGTTATAGACTTGGATAAGAATTGTGGCACTGGGGACAAAAAATTGCATGGGGGAAACAAGGATAGGGAAAATGGAGAGGACTTGAGTGGTTGTATTTGAGAAATAAAGGAGAAGTATGATGAGATCAATAGCATGCATTCAAGAGCAAGCCTAGTTGTGGCTTCATGACTACTGAGTTATATAAACTGACAAATCTTTGAACTTCTGGGTTTGAATTTAAATGTTTATAAAATAAAAGTCCTGAATTTCATGTGACCCAAAATGTTCCTTTTAGCACTCTTTCTGGTTCTGAAACTCCAGTGTCTTTGTTCTGGGTGACCACAGGCTATTCTAGGGCTGCTATTGGGAACAAAAGTTAGTTTTGAGACAGAGATGTTCTAACAACTCCATTTTTGTATTTGAGCACGCTGAGTGTGTTTCCTTTTTCTCTTATTTATAACCATCACTTTTCTCCTTGGCTCTGTTGAGAATCCAAAAAAAAGATGGAATTTATTCATCATCTCCAAGGTGGGATTCTTGAGAGCACATAGGACTGTGAGGTTGTGGGACTAAGGTAACTTTCTGTGCAATATTTCTCTATCATCTTTTGGTATTGTGGCATCATTATATGTGCCCACTAGTAAATTTCACAGTATGATAACTTTTTTTTAATTTTAAAGAGAATAAAACCAAACAAAACAGAATAAAGCCAATCAAAACAAAACCATGAACACAATACAGGACTTAAAAACAAGATAATAGGAAATCAACATTGGCCATTACAATATATCTTGTTATCTTCAAAATAGCTGCCCATACCATCAGACATAGTAAAATCAAACAAAACAAAGCAGAATAAAACCAAACCAAACAAAACAATGAAAACAATACAGGACTTCAAAACAAGATAATAGGAAATTTACAATGGCTACCATAATGCCTCTTGTTATCTTCAAAATAGCCATCCAGACTATCAGAGTTAGGCATGTAAAATTAACCAAACAATACAAGAACTAAGTTGCTTCTTTACTTAAATTGTAATCTTTTCAGAAATCTCAGGTGTGTGACTTCTAACTTCTACTATGTCAGTGTCTCCTGAACTTGTTCTGTGTGGGCTGCAGGTCTCAGATTGTACTTTGCCCTTTGTCTTGACATTTTCCTGCATTACTCTGAATCAGCTCATTGCTGCATACTGGGTGCTTCCTGCATTGGCTGCCAGTCCCTCGGTGTAGTGCATTGGACTAGGCACTGAGTCCCTCCAATCCAGGGTTCCTGGAGTGGTGGAGAGGAATGGGACTGATTCACCGATGCTCCCCCAGTGGTGGTAGGGCCTTGCGGCATAGCTGCTTCTCCAGCTGGTGCTTGGCTCACCAGATGTCTCTTGGCCACTGGTACATAGCCTAAGGATGTGGCTTCTTCTCTGGGACCCCACTGGGATTGCCAGATCTCTCCTGGCTGCTGGCATGGGGCCTTGGGGCATGGTTTCTATTAAGCCCATTTGTTCACAGGTTTGGTTTAGCTCCGATATTTTGTTGCTGGGTTTCTGTCTAGTTGATCTGTGTCTCTGTGACAATGGGGTATTGAGATCTTCTGTTACAGTTGTGTTATTACTTATTTGATTTTCCATGTCTACCAATAACTGTTATATAATTGTGTGCTTCTGTATTAGGCGCATATATATTTATGATTGTTATGTCATTTGTTCGGTTTCCAACTTTCTCATTGACCCCATTAATCTTGTGTTATTCTTCTTTGCTTCGTCTTGTAGCTGTTGGATTGATTTCAATGGTCTCTTGCTATTTTTGAGGTATGTTTCTTTTTATGATCACTAGCTGCAATTCTGTCTTCAAGATCTGAAATTCTATCCTTTCCTTTGTTTAGTCTGTTGCATATTCTTTCAATGGAGGTTTTAATCTCCTGAATCTGTTTGGATCTGTTTCATGGATTCCATTTCTCTCCTATGTTGGGCATTTTTTGTTTCCATCTTTTTCTAAGCTCATCTATTCTTTTATTTGTTTCTTCTCTAATATCTCTGATTTTAGGCATCTTTTCTTTTTCTTTTTTTTCTCTTTTTGAGACAGGGTCTCATTATGCAGTGCAGGCTGGCCTTGGGCTCACTTTGTAGCCCAAGCTGGTCTCAAACTTGCAACGATCGTCTTGTCTCAGCCTCCCAAGTGCTGGGGTTACAGGAGTGCGCCACCATGCCTGGCCTGACATCATTTCTTCTTGTACCTGAGAGATCATTTTCTCTACAGCCTTTTCCATTTGTTTTTTCACTTCTGTTATCATTTCAGAAAGTTCCAGTGTTCGACTTCCAACTTGATCTATCTCGTTGAATTCTAGGCTTGTCCTGGGTAGGCTGGGGCTCTGGGGCCACACCCTGCCTCTGTGTCTTGCCGTTCTCCACCTTCTCTTATTTTTTATTTTTATTTTTTTGTCTTCTATGTTGATGCCTGTCAACTGCCCATGATACATAGCTCTACTACTAGCATTGGGGCCTATCTCAAGGAGGAAGAGAGATGTCTGTTCCTCAGGGGTGTCCTCCAGATGTGGTTGATTCTTTATAGCTGTCCTAATAACCTACCTTCTTCTGGTATTTACAGTTCTGTGATAATGTCCATGTTACATCCCAGAGGTGTGCTGGGTATGGAGCTGAGCTTGGCCTCTGGATGGGGGAGCTGGGAGCTTCTGTCAGTAGAGTTCTCCAGAATCCAATGGCTGTCACCTCACTGCTGCTTCAGAGCTTCCACATCACTGGCCTCAGTGAATACTTTGCCCTCCAAGGTGTGTGTGCATCTGGCTCAGGGCTGTTCTCCTGGGTCTTGGGGTTTCCTTCGGTCTTACACTCTCAGCCAGCCCTGCTTTCCAGGAGTATAACGGAGGAGGTCAGGTGCACAAACTCACTGTCTTCCAGCCAGTCCCATCATCAGGGATGTAATGGAGGGGCACAGAGCGTGAACTCAGTTTCTTCCAGCTGGCCCACCCTCTGGGAAGCAGTGGAGGAGGACCAGATCGTGAACTCACTCTTCCAGCCAGCCCTGACATCAGGGATGTAATGGAGGAGGCCCTGAGCACGAACTCACTGTCTTCCCACTGGCCCACCCTCCGGATTGTCACAGTATGGTAGTATCTTCACAAATGTCATCCTAGAAATCTGTTTGAAAAGTCTTTTTTTTTTTTTTTGTGCCTCTGTTCCCTCATGCCACAGAGTCAAAAACTTTTTTTTCTTTTCTTAAGAGCATGCCTTGGCTATCTTTTATCCCCTGCTTGTTCCTTTCCATGGAAAGAGGAACAACTTGTCTAGTTGGTGAGAGTCCCTCACTCATTCAGCCCCTGCTCTCCATATACAGGGTTAATGTTTTAACGGTCTTTGCACGGAAAAGACAACATGGCCATTTCTTTCTCTCATTTCTTTTGCTTTCTGGGTTCACCTCATTCAGGTAGTCTTGCTTTTCTTATTTCTATTATTATAAGGAAATTAGGAAGAAATTACCTCTAATAGAGAGGTCTTTGGTTCATTTTTTCCATGTGTGACTATTAAAGTGAGTCAATGTTTTTTCTCTGGGACTTAGATAACTTTCACTTAGTAGGAGAGGTGGTCGGAAGCCTTGCTATAGCTTTATACTAGTCTGCCTAAGTCAGCACTATATTAATTGGTTCTTCATTAGCAAAGGTAGTACATTGATCACAGTTTAGCGTAAGTTTCTGCTTTCCTGTTTGAAATTGGAGAAAATAGAGAATAATTGACAATATGAGCTTAAGTAGAACCCTTTGAACATCATATCAATGTTATTAATGGCTTCCTAGCCCCTTCCTCAGTTTTGCTAGGAAGAACATGCAGTTATCAAACAGGAAATATTATTTTATTCCTTGCATCACAGGAAGTAATATTTAAAGAGCTAAATTGCTATCAACCAGTGTTTGTTTGCCCATAAACTATATTTTGAGGAAGCTTAATTTAGCACCATATTATGACAATTCAACTAAAATGCTGGGTTTGGTACTTTTTTCAAGTGGTCTTTTCAGTTCATTGGTTACTTTGACTTTTTTAAATTTTATTTTGACTTTTAAAAAAATTTATTACAGAATATAAACTCCCTTAAGAGGAGTTTTACCATTCCTGTCTGAATTCTTTTTAAGATTTTATTCTTACCCTCTCCCTCCAGTGTTTGTTTGCTTTTTTTTTTTTTTTTTTGCGGCACTGGGGATTGAACTCACGACCTTGCGCTTGCCGGGCAGGCGCTTAGACCGCTGAGCTAGATCCCCAGCTCTGTTTTTTTGAAACAGGGTCTCACTATGCCGTTCAGGCTGGCCTTGAGCTCACTTTGTAGCCCAGGTTGGTCTCGAACTCACAACGATCCGCCTATCTCAGCCTCCCGAGTGCTGGGATTACAGGCATGAGCCACCACGCCCGGCTTGTTTGCTTATTTATATTTGTGGTATTGGAGATTGAACCCAGGACCTTCTCACTGAGACATCCTCAGCACCACTCTCCCTTTTTATTGGCTTAGAAGGTAATTTTTAAACTAGAAGGCCAAGATAAGAGTAGGAATTGATGAGGATTAGAAACTGCTCTTTTTTCTTTTCTTTTTTTTCCTTTTGCCTCTTTCCCTCTCCTTGCCTCCTTGCTGCAGGCCAGCCTCATCCCATACTTACATCTCTCCCATTGCCTTATAGTTTCAGCTTGCCTGGACATCACCTTAGCCCTACCTCCACAGGAGTTTTCTGGAGCAGGATTCACTATTGTCTCAATACTGTTTCAGAAGAAAACTCAGCAATTTGTTTGTCTGTTAGTCAGCTGCTGCTCAGTTACAGTTAAAAAAAGGAAGGAGAACTGGAAGTCTTGTAGTTTTTAGAGCTTCTCAGGGCAGGGGCAAGGCAGAAGAGTAAATTGGGAACAGTAGGCAAAATGGAATGGTACTCTGTGATGGAATGGTAACCTGGAGATGGAATGTGAGATACACAGTATGAGTTGACTGTTTAGATTTTTGTTCTTTTTTTTTTTTTCTTTTTTTGAAAAGAATATAACCAAACAATAAAACAATACAATCAGTCACAACAAAACAATGAACATGGTACATGACTTCTAAACAG
>RJWT010008167.1:0-26635 GCA_004365215.1 Cuniculus paca
TACTGGCCTTCAACATGCCAAAGACTAAAACTAGACTTATGCACTAAACTAAAATCAAAATGGATCAAAGATCTAAGTATTAAAACAGAAACACTAAATCTGCTGGAAGACAAAATAGGTAGAAATCTTGAAGACATACGTGTAGGCAGAGACTTTATGAACAAAACCCAGACCACACGGGAAATACTACAAAGAATCAACAACTGAGATCTCATCTTATTAAAAACCTTGTGTACAACAAAAAGTATCACGAACAGAATGAAAAGACAACCCACAGAATGGGAAAAAGATCTTAGTCAGTTGTTCCTCAAAAGACTAATATCTAGAACATACAGAGAATTGAAAAAATCAGACTTCCAAAATTGGGCATCTAAAATATGTACTTCTCAGATGAAGAAATACAAGTGGGCAAATAAATACATGAAAAAAATGTTCAATATCACTGATCATTTGAGAGACACAAATTAAAGTAACGCTAAAATTCCATCTCATTCAAGAAAAATGGCTATTATCAAGAAATCAACCAAAAACAAATGCTAGCAGGGCTGTGGGAAACAAGGAACCCCTCTCTACTACTGATGGGAGTGCAGACTGGCACAACCATTGTGGAAATCAATGTGGAGATTCCTCAAAAACCTAGGACTAGAGTTCTCATTTGAACCAGGTGTTCCTCTTCTTGATCTCTTCCCAAAAGAATTAAAAGCATCCTATTGCTATAAAAAAAATGCCCATCAACCAAATGGATAAAAAAGATGTGGTATTTTTATACACTGGAGTACTACTCAACTATAAAGAAGGATCGACTTAAGGCATTTATAGGTAAACAGATGTAACTCAAGACCATACTCATAAGTGAAATAAATCAGACTCACATGTGTAAATACTGTAGCATCTCCCTAGTGTAAGAATCTGAAAGAGTAAATAAGATCCAAAATCTATGATAGATATTGTGAAAGGGTAAAAAACTGCACAAGGGGGAAAAACAACCAGGATAGGGGAAAGGAGAAGAGAAGGAAGGGAAAAGGAAAAACATACAAATTCATACGTATACACATATATACATACATAAGATAGCAAAGATGATTATACTACTAATTCTATCAGTTTATGGAAAAGAATAGTTAATAGTCATATAATTTGATCAGTTTTGCATGTCTCTATCTGGTAATCTTAGCAAGTCTTTTGAAGATAGTAATATGTAATGTAACAACCATTGTTAAATTCCTATCATCTTGTTTTGAAAGCCTATATTGTTATTGTTTTGGGTTGTTTTTGTTGTTGCAGTTGTTTGTCCTTTTTTTCTGTGCTTTTTTCTTTAAAATAAAAAGAATTAAAAGCATCCTACTATAGTGATATATGTTCACCCACGTTTCTAGAAGCAGTTTGTAATAGCTAAATCTTGGAAACAGCCCAAATGTTCATCAACCAGGGAATGGATTAAAATGATGCTTTTTTTTTTTTACACAATGGAGTACCACTCTGCCATGTAGAAGGATTAACTTGAGACATTTATAGCTAAATGAATGGACCTTGAGACCGCAATCTTAAGTGAAATAAATCAGGACACATATTTGTAATATCACATTTTCTCTCTGGTATGAGAAACTGAAAGTGTAAATAAGAACCAAAATGCATAATACTTATTATGAAATAGGAAGAAATTGTTCAAAAGGGAACATTGGGGAAGGGGAAGGGAGGAAGGAAGGAAAAAGAAAACAAATGAGAAAAAAAAAGAGATAAAATTGAAACAAAGTCTTGAAAATGAGGGGTTGAAGGGAGGGGATGCTAATGGGAAAAAAAACTAAGATATATCATTTACAGGCACAAGTTGCCTATGATGAATGTGATTATTGTGTGTATATAAATTGTACCAGTAAATTTAATTTTTAAAAGTCTCAGAATTCTCTAAACATGATGTATAACATCAACCCACAGGGCCAGGAAGCTCTGTCAACCTCAAAGAGGGCAGGTATAAAGAAAATCACACTGAGGCATATCACAACCAAAGTGTTAAACAAAAAAATCCAAGACAAAGGAAGAACATTCAAAGGAACCAGCAGAAAAAGAGACATATTACTGTAGCAAGAAGGAAAACATTTCAAAAGACTAGCTTTTATAAAAATAAGAATACAATAGGCTGATATGTTTAGAATGCTGAGGGAAAGGGAAAACAATTTCACATAGAATTCATTATCCAGCAAAAAATGTTTTTAAAAAAGCCCATACACAAACCTGCACACAGATGTTCACAGCAGCTTTACTCATAATACCAAAATACTATTTGGGTAGATGGCTGAACAAACTGGTGTATCCATACCAGGGTGTACTACATGGGTAATCAATAAAAAGCAATAAATTATTGATATATATATCCTGAACAGAACTTAAAGATATGTTGCTTAAAAATAAGGATAAATCTGAGTATTTTATATTGTATGATTCCATGTAAAACCCATGCTGAATATTATATGACTAACAGAGATGAGGAATTAGGAACAGGAAGAGTGTGATGGATGCAAATGCAAAGAAAAATTTGAAGAACTTTTCAGGGATACAACTACTGTATTTTGATTGTTGCAATAATTATATGAAACTACACAGGATAAAATTACATAAAATTTGACACACATATACACACATGAATGCAGTTTAAAATACAGTAAATACTGAATAAGGTCATTGGTATGTTAACTGTAATGTGCCGATGTCAACTTCTTGCATTTGGTATTGTACAGCTATGAAGGATGTCGCCACTGGGAAACCTGGGCAAAGGATACATGGGACTCTAATTTTTTTTTTGTAGTTTCCTGTGAAACTATAATTATTTTAAAGTAAAAGGTCTACCTTTAAATAAAAGCAGGCAAAATAAAGACTTTTTTTGATAAAGTAAAGCTGAGTAGATCCACTACAAAATATGCACAGTTCTTCAGACTGAATGAAAACAACACTCAACAGGAAGCCAGATAAACACCAAAAAGATAACAACTCAAAGTAGAATATATTTCTAGTTCAATTAATATTTGTTAAATATATTTTCTATCGTTATAATAGTCCCAGTGGCAAGTGCCATGGAATCAAAGATAAAATAATCATATAACCTAGCATACAAACCCAGGTTGTATAATCATACAATCTAGTATACAAACCTACACAACAATTATCAATACTGAAAATTTTCAATCATCAGAGTATTTATACTGGTGGCTGTTCAGCAAAGGAAGCTGTCACTGAGAGAGTCTTCCCAGAGCAGAATCTGAAGACCGATGCGACATGAAGGGGGGGGCGGTGTTAACATTCTAGTCTGACCAAAGCACAGCCACGGAAGTATAAGAGAGGAAGACATGTAAGTGGACCACCAAGGAGTCAAGATACCCAAGAATTAAGAAGAACCCTAAGAAGTGATGAAAGTTTGGAGGGTAGAAAGTAGCACAAAGTCTTAAAGCGTTAAAATGTCACTCTACAAACAACTGAGAGGATTTGAAGAAACTACATTTACTTAGAAAAGTAAAAGAAGTGTGTTCAGGAGTACTTTGGCAGTATGGACAACATATTGGAGGAAGGTGACAGACAGCAGGACAGGACAACAGTGAAACAGCCCAGGAAAGAGAGGGTCATAAGCTTAAACTAGGGCACCCACAAGCAGCATACAAAGAGGAGAGGAAATACACACTAGTTAAGGATAAAGAGGAAAGGAAGGAATTGAGGGTCACTCCCATAATTCTACCTGGATGCTGAAAGAGATTTAACCTTAATTTATCTCAAAAGGGAACAGAGAAGCATGGAGCATGTTTGATAGAAAGACAATAAACTTTTAGAAATGAGGAGCTTGAGCTGTAGGATGAAACTCCAGATTCCAAGCAAATGCAGGGTTAAAGCCTGGAACAGAGGTCACAAATCACCACCCCTGGCTATAATCAAAGTCTAAAACAGACCTGCAATAGATGGCATTGCCAAAGAGAGTGAAGACAAAATGGGAGGAAAACAGCATTAGGGATTAATTCTAGGAGAAAAGTGCTCTTTTAAAATTTATACTTTAAAATATATAGCTACACTTTTGTCAGTACATACTAAAAGCCATAAATTATTTAAATCATTGCAACTAATACTCTTCTAATAATATAATCTAAAGGAATAAACACAAATATGGGCAAAGATTTATGCACAGAACATTTCAATGAATATAAACATTATGTGCCATACACATGAGCTAAGATTAATAATATCAACAAGAATGAAAATGGGGAAAGGGGTTTGAGACGGGAGGGAGGTAGGACAGAAGGGGAAGGGTAACCACTCCCTAAGGCAACTGTAAACTGCATGTACTGCAAATATGTACTAATAAATTTAAAAAACTCAACTATCAGGATTAAATATGTTATAGTCAGAGATTAGTCAAATAGAGCACTTCGCTGAGGGTGGTGACATCACAAACTTCACTAAAACTACCATAAAGCAAAGTTTACCCACCCAGAACAATCTAGAATCATCCTGACATAGAAAGCAAAGAAAAATAACTCTCCGCTTTCTCTGAGGTCCTTTGGAATAACACTGCCTCCTTGAACCTCACACCAATTAAACTGCAACTCTCGAACTACTTTCCCTCTTCAATGATGTCTTTTCCTCCGACTAATATTCTCACCAGACAGAATTCCATTCTAAAGTGATAGCTGAGTGCACTGCAACTAACACCTAACAGTGAACCAGGCACAAGAGAAATAACCTGGAGGAAGAACCTAGGGCTCAAGTCACCAACACCAGGTGCTTCTATCTCACTCACAACTCAGCCCCGGTCCTTTCTCTTCTCTCTCCACACTTCCTTCCAGCCTTGGGGTTTTAAAAGGCACGTGTGCAATGGCAACTCTCAAATTCACATCTTCATCCCAGACTACTCCCTGAACTCCAAAACTGTATACCCAAAGCTAACTCAGTGTCTTAATGCAGACGTCTGATACAACCCCAAATTTAATATGGCTAGAGCTAAACTAACCCACCATCTGGTGCTCAAGGTTTCTCCATTCTAGGTCATAGCAACTCCCTATCTCAGTTGTGCAGGTCAAAAACTTGCATTATCTTCTCTCCCACACTGTCCAAGTGGCAGTTCCACTTTCTAAATAAACCAAATTCAGACAACTTCCCTCACCTCTACTTCCACCCTAATCCAAGCTTTCTGCTTGGTCTCTCCATTTCCTTTTTGCTCCCCAACAACCTGTTCTCCTTCACATGGAAGTCAGACAATTTCTGTCAAAGGAGATGTCAGATCATACCTCTCCCCTAAAACACAAAACTATGAAAATAACCTAAGACAGCCACCCAACCTGCCTCCTCCTTCCCCTATCTCAGGCCTCATCTCTTACTCTCTCCTCCCCTCTCTTCATTCTACTTCAGTCCTCCTCTCCCTCCCCTCTTTCTACATATAGACAGGTACCAACAAAAGACCTGCGTTCCTGCTGCCACCTCTCCTGGAATGTTCTTCCTCCCTACAAAACCTCCAAATGTCTTGACCTGCATACCTCCTTCAAATCTCCACTCAAACACCACTCCTCTGACCCCACTCCAATTAAACTGCAATTCCTGAACCTCCTTATCCTCTTCAATGAATTCTTTTCTCCACCACCAGCATCTATCATCCCCTGATCGGCTGGGAGTGTATAATTCACTAACTCATCTCCTTTACTGCCTAACTGTCCCATGAGAATTTCAGCGCTGTAAGGACAAGGAAGGGATTTTTTAAAATATTTTGTTCACTCACTGGTGCCCAGTCGCCAACACAGGCATTCAGTATGTATCCAATGACCTGTTGCTAAAAGAATTTTATGAAGCATTTCATTCCTACATTTTATACAGAAAAAATTAAGAGAACTATGAGATTAGCAGGTTTTGCATACTTGGTTGACTTTTGTATCTTCAGGTTCTATATCTGCAGATTCAAGCAACAGGTAGAAAATATTCAGAAAAAAAGGTTGCATCTGTATTCAACATATACAGACTTTTTTCCTTGTAACACTATAGTATGGCATATATGTACAAAGTAATTATATTGCATTACATATTATAAATTTATAATTTATATATTTGTATTAGGTATTATAAATTTAGGGATGATCCAAAGTATTCAATGTGCACAGGTTCTAAGAAAACACTACAACATTTTATATAAGGGTTTTGAGGCCCTGAGGATTTTGGTGCCCAAGGAACCAATTTCCCTCAAAAACTGAATGACAAATGTATTTATTTAGCTCAGTACACCCCTCCTTGATGATCTCATCTAATGATCTCATCTAGATCTGTCTATACTTAAATCTTGTCCAAATTACTTTCTGTGAGTAGATGTGAAAGGCACATCTGGTTTAAGATCCACATTTAGAGGTAACATCTATAGGAGAAAAGACATTTTTTTAAAGGCTTTTAAAAAGAAAAAGAAATCAAGAGAATAGTCAACAACTTTCTATCTTTGTTTAGGTTTTTTCTTCCTTAAACAAAAAGGTCAAAATTCAAAAGCATTACTGAAGTAAAAGTAAATACATCTTTACACTGAAAGAGATGCCATCTTACTAGTACAGAAACAACTAAAACCAAGTATCATAAATTTCATTACTTTTACCCCCATATATAATTAAACAAGGCAGAAAAAAATCTCAGCAGAGGGTCATGAATAAGAAATTAACTGAATGGAAATTAACAGGACGAAAATCAAAGTATCCAGGCTCAAACCAAGAACCTCCTGACAGTGTCTTACGAACTGAGAATTGACAAGGCATACTAATGAGAAACACTTTAGAAGGCTACTCAGCTACGGATCTTCAGTTTCAGTTTTCCGAAGGAATAGGTCCTAAAGGACAACTTACAAATACAAAGGCAGAAGCATGTTTATGGTTTCCATCCACTCCTGTACAATGAGCTTAAAGTAAGTGAACTTTCATCCATCCCGGTTATGTCTACAATGGAAGATGACCAGTCAAGAAACTAATGCAAAAGAAATGTGAAAATAACTTAGCACCACCTTGCCTGTAATTCAATATTAAAACCTACAGCTTTATCTAGTCAAACTGTGTTTATCTGTGTTTAAGACAATCCAAAGAATGAGATTTAACAATCTCAGAGGCCCAAGGTACCCTCCTGCACCCCAAACTACACTAACAAGACTATTTTAAAGACTTCCACACATATCAATCTGCCAAACTCTTGTTGTGTTTCCGAGAACTAAAGGAAAGATTTAAATACTAGATACAGGAAAGTCATTCGGAAAGTATTATCAGTATTTTATTCTTAGCATTCAACTAATGCCGAAACAGCAAGACCTCTCATCTAAATGCATCTACTGATGATGCCACAGCAGGCAGAAATCTCTAAGCCTTTGTAGGACTTTACTGCTTGTCCACATAAGTCACTTTGTACACCACACAGCTGTCCATCCCTGCTGGGCTAAACTTGCAGTAAAGGTCTAATATCTACCAATCAAGGCAGCTCTCACCATGATGCCCTGGTCAGGGACCATTTTCCTTATATGCTTTCCAATCAGGTACTTGCCCCTTCTGTTCCACCTTAGCCAATACTGACAGCAACCATTCTTAGCACTAAACTTCATGCTTGATAAAACAAGTTGAAACTTCCTCCAAATTAATAAATTTCACAAAACAGAAGATTCCCTGTAGCTCCCACCAATTTCACTGAACAAAAACAGGAAGGAACCAAGAAACAATCCACCTACTAATTATCTTAAAAGTAGACATGAACAAATGTTCAACCTCACACAATACAAAGAAAGCAAATTAGAGCTGCAATGCAAGACTATTTTATTAGAGTAACAACAATTAAAACATATGAAAAATTTCAGCATTGGCCAGGATGGGGGCACAGACGTACTTTCACACTCTGTGGTGGAACTATAGACTGTCAACTAAGCATTTTAATTCTACAGAGGCACCACAAGATCTAATTAGGTTCTAGAGGAAAGAAACACATGTATCTCAAAATGTGACATGTGATCATAACTGAGTACATAAGTTGATTTGGGGGTGCTATATAACTGTAGAAACAGGGATGGGCTATCACCCCCCAGAGAGAACTACCTGAAGTGGGCCACAGTTTTCCCTCCCAATATTTTGGAATTGAGACTGTGATTCTGGCTTAATAAGGTCACACAAGCTCTAAAATAGTGAAAATGTACACACTCACATCAACAGCTATACCTCAATGAGCCCCAAATTCCTGGCAATCTATTTCTATTTAGCACAAAATAAACATCATCTGAGGATTGACTGCCACTATGAGTTTTTCACATTTATTCTCCAAGATTATTTCCTGCCTATATTCTTGTTTTTCTTAAATACCTTTCTCCCATCTTGTTAATTTCATAATAATTTATATCTGATTATCATACTTACTCCCACTTAAGAATATTAGAGTTCTTTAATAGACTGCTGTAATTAGACTCAAAAAATTCCAAATCTTACTCTTACTTCAGAATGATTCTTGGCCTACTCATAAGATTGCTAGTAAATTTTTCTCTTATAGTTGATTTTTCTAGTCCTCTGACAATCTCTAATCAATGAACCCTCAAAGTAATTTTCCAAAAGAAACAAAATAAAAAAAATTTTTTTTGGTCTCTTCATTTTAAAAATCTATTTTAATTCAATGGTGACTGTAATTCACCAACAGACAAAAGCCAATTTCCCTCACCATTTGTTCCATTATTTACCAATCTGCCACAGAATTATATAAACTGTATGTGTGATCTGCCCCATGAAATGTCCAGTGTAGCTGGGTGTGGTATTCCCAGCACTCGGGAGGCTGAGGCAAGAAGATCGCTGTGAGTTCGAGGACAGCCTGGGCTACAAAATGAGTTCAAGGCCAGTCTCAACTGCATAGTGAAACCCTGTCTCAAAAAAAAAAAAAAAAAAAAAAAAAAGAAAGAAAGAAAGTACAGTGTGACTTTTGAGACTTATCACAGCCTTGATTGTCTTCCCTAAGCCAACCATTCTGTCCAGTAGTTCCCACTCAATCTTACAATGAACACTCAGAAAAAAGAGATACATACATACTTATTTCAATCATAATAGGCAACTATGATAACATGAACAATTCAAGCTTTCAAAGCACTTTATTCTGCTGAAGATGCAATCATGTTACAGGCCTCAAAAATAACATACTCCCTCATCCTGTTTTGGGGGAACTCTGAAAATCTAGACAATATGCTTCCTTTCAAAATACCAACTGGTCTCAGAGGAAAAGAAAGAAACAGACAAATGATCTTGCCAAGAACCATTTGAGTCTCTCTCGATAGGGTAGCCCTTTCACTGGCTACAAAGATTAAATTCAATCCTTGATTAGACTGATGATATACCATCTTTTATTTATTCACAATTGAACTGTAAAACAAAAAAGGGTTCGGAGAAATCTAAATCAGTTGTTTCCAAATTTTCCAAGCATGAGGACACCTCTGCAGTGCTAAAAAATCTTTGAGAATTTTTACAATAGTTCTAACTGGTGACTGATGAAAATAAAGTTAAAAAATCTAAGTAGATAGTAATTTTAAAGGCATCTGCAAGTATCTGTGCAATAATAAAACATGAATCTAATTTATTATAATGCCAGTTAGTATAAAAAAAAAAACTCTAAAACCAAGTCTCCAGATTTGTAACATAGACGAAACTTTAAAAATTCATCAGAGGGGAGGTTTTTGTAAAGTGTCTCTGACAATTCTTTGAGGAACTAGACAAGCTGACTTTAAAGTTCTTACGGCCTTCCAAAGACAAAGACAAATCTGAAAAAGAACAGAGTGCATTCCCTAACAGATATTAAGATATCTTAATGCTACAGTAATTTTTTAAATGTGGTATTGACAGGATTCAAGTAAATAAACCTAAAATGGAACACATTAGAAGATACAGAAACTAATACATACATAAGAATAACACATACATAAGAATTTAGGATAAGATAGATGAGGCATTTTAAATAACTAGGTAAGGTTTATTCACTAAATGCTATTGTAACAACTGGATACCCATTAGGAGAAAAAATGATTTTTTTAAGCTCACCTTTTACAGTAACAGAAGCTCCAAATACAGCAAAAATGTACAGATTGAAACCACTAAAGAACTATAAAAAGTACAAATTTTTTTAAAAATCTCGAAGTAGAAAAGATCTTTCAAAACATGATTGAAAAACAATATAAGTCATACATTAAGCTAACAAACCAAATGTTACTTCATTACAAAAAACTCCATAAACACCACCAAGACTATATATTAAATGCAGTCCCATCAGGGCCTTATAATTCTACCCAAGATATGAAGCCAGGTACCATAACATCCAAGTACAGCATTCTATGTAATCTCGAATCACTTGGAAGGAAGCTTTCAAAGCAATAAATAAATAAATAAATAAATAAAGCAATCCATAGTAACAATCTTAAGTCTTTCTTTGTTTTAGGCCCTTGAAATATATTTTCTACAGCACCAATCTCAGCATTACCTCCACTCATATTAGAAGTCTGATAACACAACAGGTCAAGGTCTTCATGACGCATCTGGAGCCACAGTTTTATTTTAACGGAAAATAAACAGTAAAGCAGGAAGAGATCAGCAGATTTTTCTAGGCTTG
This sequence comes from Cuniculus paca, assembly GCA_004365215.1. NCBI lineage: Eukaryota > Metazoa > Chordata > Mammalia > Rodentia > Cuniculidae > Cuniculus > Cuniculus paca. The sequence goes on from RJWT010008167.1 coordinate 10,606, forward strand.
CTCTGGAATATATGATCTGACTACCAACATGCAGGCTCAGCAGTGAGTACTGACCATGGGGATAACATCAATGGCGATCACTGAGCACCTCCTGTGAGGAAGGCATTCTGCCAAACCAGAAATAAAGCAAAACCAGGCTTCAGACTTCCACAAATCTATGCTCTAACTTAGTCAAAGTGGCCATGAGGAAAGGATGTCTGCTCGCCACCAGCAGCAACAAGTGATTGTTTCAAGCTGCTGATCTCCACACACGATTGAGGACAGTAAAATTAGTTATCTAACTTAATACTGCAAGTAAACATGAGTTTACAGGTACACCAAAGTGACTCGGCCCAGAGCCAAAGCACCACACAAAGGTCTACTGGTGCACACTGAGGCCTCCACGTGCACGGTGAGGTGACCTGTTCTGGGTATACTCAGACCCCTAAATTCAGCAGCATCCTGATTTCCTTCATTTTCGCTTCCAAGGATTTTCCCCCTTTGCCCATATCGTCTATTTCTGAAAGTTCTTCCCAATTTATTCTTCCATTTTGAGACAGGCTTTTCTTTTTTTACAGTTTTCCTCCTTTCTTAACAGGCTACTGCCTGGGAGAACTGTATCATGTATGTCGTAGTGGAAGCTCTGATTCACAGGAGGACAACTACCCTCTCACTACTCTCTTTCCCCACACGAAGAAACCCTAGTCTTCCCCTGCTCGCTGTCTACTTACAGTATTTCGCATGAGTTATCAGAACTATGAGAGGAATAAGGACAATTTCCCTATTTTTAATTTACAAAGAAGATGGAGTCATGGCCTTCTTTAAGGTCAATCTACAAAGCAATACAGGCTTTGTAAGAGATTCCAAAATCTCTTGTCCTGTATAAACTTTCAACACAAAACTACTAGCAACTAAAGGTTCTAAAGAATCTTCTTACATGTCTTTGCTGCCTGTGAATGTTTCCTAGGTAAGTGAATATAAAACTAGGCAATGACGGGTGCTTCTATGGATGCTTAAACGGGGGCAGAAAGAAATCCATGCTAAGGCAGTACTTTGAAGCCTGGCCTCTTTCTTAGAGAAAAAAAATCACAAGTGTGGCAAAGTAGCTTGGCCAGAGTGAGTGTGGATAACATGTACTGATTTCCACAGGACTATATATATTTCTATAACACTTTTGGTGATACTTGTCTTTACATGATCTCATTGATATCTACACAACAATGCTATAAAGTAGCTTATTACTTAGATCATCCTGTTTGTATGGGGGCAAGTTCCAAAGGAAGCAAAGAAATGATCAGAAACAGTAGAATTCTTTTCCTAATGGGTAAGATTCTCATGGTCACAAGAAAAGTGAATGGTGAAGCTGTTTTGAGAATCCTTCATTCAAGACAATGAATTTAGTGCTTGGTCAGTGTTGGACAAAGGCCGCAGAAAGTATTGCAATTCACTGAGATTCAGGTGTTTCTGGAAAAAAAAATGCATATCTTGAAAGAAACAGAAAACTGCATTATTTTTAAACCGTATTATGTCATACGATTTCTGATAAAAGAAAACCACAAAAACCATTTTTGATACATTCTTATGATTAAGAGACTATCCCAATACTTTGGTCAAAGAAAAAAATTTAAGAGTTTTTTTTATCTCTTGATATATTTTCTGAAATATATCAGAAAGCCACAAATGCACAGCATGAACTGCCCAAATACTAGTAACACAGGCACTTCCAATTCTCAACATTTAAGGTTTCATACATACAGTCACAACCTGGAAATAATCTATTTTTCATTATGATTTGGTCTCATTTTTTTCTAGCCTCATTTGTTTCCCTCGTCAGTTCATTCATTTATGATCAAGCAAGATCTGTCTGCACACTACCTACACTGGGAACGTTATCTTCTGGTGGAAAAGGACAATACCAAGGGTTTATATAGCGTCTGCATAACACCAGGAGAGACAATCACGTTCTTTTCTTTTTCAGGAATTCACCGAGAAAAAAATAATAAACTAGGCCAGGTAACAATGTATGTGAGATCTTATTATATATGCAAAACAATGAAAAAGGTCTCCTCAGTAAAGCAATATCATTACTTTCAATCTTATTTCCTATACTTGGCACTTCAATTTAAAGTTTGCCTAGAATCATACTACCTACCTATATAGTCCATGGAATATTAAACTATTTAAATTTGTCTACCATTCAGAATTAATGGTAAAAAAAGTACTTACTAAATAAAAAAGTAATTACTATGACTAAATAATTTGCTTATAATAATCATCTTTTCCCTTCTCTAGATTGGATATTTTAACTTACTTTTACGTTTTACTTAGTTTCTCTCTTTCTGTCATTTTTACAGGAATTAAATATTAATCTTACATTCAAAAGATAGTCTCAGGCAATCATCATCCAAAAACTGTAGAGCCTACAACAGTCAAACATAAGAACAATTTCTTTAAAGTTTTAAAGTTTGATTGAGAAAAACAAAATTGACAAACTTTTAACTATACTGACAGAGCATAAATTGGCAAAATCAGAAGAGATATCAATCACTACCAATCATAAAAAGTTTACAAGGATTATAAGAATACAATGAACTAATTTATACCACAATTCTAGACAACTTGATTGAAAAGGAAAATCTTTAAAAATACAAATTAATAAAACTGACTAGAATAAAAAGAAAAAAGCTGAGTAAATTTGCAAGAGATTAGATCAGTAATTAAAAATCTTCATACAAAAAAAAAAAAAACCCTCAGGTCCAAATGACTTCACAGGTGAGTATGTAAGTTTTAATCTTTTACAAAATCTCCCAGAAAATAACATAAGAAACACTTTGCAATTCAAAGAAGTCAATTTTGCCCTGACACCAAAGCCCCATAAAAATCAAAAACTACAAATTAACATCCCTTATGAATACAGATGCAAAATTTTCAACAAAATGTTAAACCAAACATATCAACATATAAAAAGGATTATATACCACAAACAAGTGAGTTTATCCCAGGAATGCAAGGTTAGTTTAAGTTGCAAAAGTCAATTAATATATAATACCAAAATCACATGACCATCTCAATACAGTGGATACAAACAAGCATTTCTAAAAAAAAACACATATTTACAACTGTTATAATTTGTTAGAGATAACTAATATTGAGAAGAACACACAGTACATGTTCCAGATGAGACAAAATGAGGACATAAAAGTCAAAATGCATGAAACCAAAAAATTTAATACTCACAGGCCCCAGAGAGGTAAAGCAGTCCTGCAACAGCAAGCAAAAAGCACGCAAGGAAAATCTGTAGGACTATGCCTTTGTTAAGTGGTGGTTCCCTTACACATTCTCTCAAGGGTTGTAATTGGCTAAAGAAACACACAAAAAGGGACAACATTTTTACATGACGCTGGTATGCCTCTTTTAAGTTTTACCATGGTCAATGGCTGTAAATTGTGTTGGCTGTTGGCTTAGTGAGATGGGGCACAAGCAAGCTGTACTGCAAACACTTATGCAGGGAGGGGAAGTTTTAACCTGGCCAAAAGCTTTAATTAAGGCCTCACTGGGTTACAAACAGCAACCTTGTGTCAGGCTGAAAGGAGATGCTGAGGCAGCCACTGTGTTAAATTTATGATAGTAATTAAGAAATTCTCATTACACCTTGTATGTATTCATACTGAAATGTTACAATGTACCCATATATATTATATGTATCAATTAAAATAAAAATATATTTTTAAAAACCCTCTGAGTAAGAATAGAAGAAAACTTTCTCAACCTGATAAAAGGTATTTACAAAAGAAGAAGAAAAAAAAAAAAACCCTACAACTAACTTCACATTTAGTGATGGATGGCTAAATGCTTTTCCCCTAAAATCAGGAACACGACAAGGACACCTGCTTTCACCACTTCTACGCAATATTACAATGGAAGTTCTATTCAGTGCAGTAAGACAGAAGGAAAGAGAGAGAGAGAAAAAATGAAAGAGTGACTACGAACATTTCAATATCCAGTTAGACCGTAAGGAAGTAAAACTGTCTTGCCAATTTCAAACTAGCACATCACACTCTTAGAGAAAAATCCCAAGGAACTCAGAACAAAACTACTAAAATTTAAAGACAACTTCAACAAGGTCACATTTTATAGACCGATGAAATAAAATAGATTCTTGCAATGCCCAGCACTCTGAGAGACTGAGGGAAGAGGATCACAAGTTCAAGTCCAGGCTGGGCAACTCAATTGTTCAGTGAGACCCTGCCTCAAAACATAAAAAATGCCTGGAGATGGAGCTCAGTTTGAAAGCACTGTATTCATCCTGAAGTACAAAAAAAGAAGAAGAAAAGTATACAACGGAATGATTAGGGGAAACAGGAGAGAGTTCCTCTGTGGAAATGGCACAGTATAAACTTGATGCGGTGGTTACAAGAATCTATACCCACAATTAAACTGCAAGGATCACATGCACGAGTGCATGTAGACACTATTGCTATCTGAATAAATACAGACTATCGATGTTAACTTGATCATTTTGATGTTGAACTACGGTCACAGAAAGATGTCCAAGTTGAGTGAAGGTACACAAGAACTCACTGTTTATTTTTGTACTTCCTTTGTGTCTGCAATTGTTTCAAAATAAAGTTATTTTAAAAATTAACTGTATTTCTGCATACTAGTAATAAATCACTAACAATGAAGGTAAGATCTCCGGATGATTCTTTTTTGCAAATTTGGGAACTTTTCTGAGACATGAGGAAGTGAACGTAAGCACATGAAATATCACCACTCTAAAAAATTTACCAGTAACGTTTCTAAGCTTGTCTACATATTATAATCACTTGGAAATTTCAAAGCCCAGGCAACACTCTTTCTGAGACAAAGCCACAGACATCAATCACAATTTTCAAAATTTCCCACATGAATGAACTATTGCTATATGAAGCAGTAAGTCTCAAATGTATGTTTCAGGACCCAAGGTACTAAAACCCAACAGGTACTTAGAATAGAAATGGAAGAAAAAAGAAAGATAAGAATGACCTGAACTCAGGAAGGAAATCACAGTGAAACTGAAGATTAAATAAGATGCCCAAGGACATCAAACAGAGTCAAAAGAAAATTCTACAAAGAGTAGTGAAAAAAAACCACCAAAAGAAAGTGAGATAAAGAACTATGAAGGGCCAGAAAGGGATGTACCAAGGCAGTCATTAGGCAAAAAAGGTCTAAATACACACACCTCCAAGATAGAAATATAACTCTGGGAAAAGATACACAAAACACTGAAGTACAATATTTAAATCAATACTCCAAGTAAATTCCAAAGATAAAAGACCTGAAATGACCCATTTTAAGAGCAAACTGAAGAAAATTGATCAAGGAGAAATAATCCCAAAAGTACACTCATAAACTATTCAATTTTACTGTAGGGTGGGTGGAGAAACAGGAAGCACCCTTCCTTTGTGCCAGCAGTAACTGGGCTGGGAGGAGAAACAGGAAGTGGCTTTCCCCTGAGCCAGCAGTGACTGTGGGCCAGAAGAAGAAATAAGATATGCCCTTCCAGTGAGCCAGTGGTAACTGTAGGCCAGAAGGAGAAATAATATGTGCCCTTCCCGTGAGCCAGTGGTAACTGTGAGCCAGGAGGAGAAACAGGAAGTGCCCTTCCCATGAACCAGTGGTAACCATGGGCTGGGAGGAGAAACAGGAAGCACCGTTCCTTGAGCCAGCCATAACTGTGGGCTAGCAGGAAAAACAAGATGTGCCCTTTCCGTGTGCCAGTGGGAACTGTGGGCTGGGAGAACCAGTGGTGACTGTGGGCTAGCAGGAGAAACAAGATGCACCCTTCCCGTGAGCCAGCAGTAACTGTGGGTCAGCAGGAGAAACAAGAAGTGCCCTTCTTGTGAGCTGGCCAGCACTCAGGCTAGGAGACAAGAAGAGCCAAGTGGCACCCCCTCCCCCTGTAAGCAGTGGGCTGATTCAGAAGAACACAGACGGAGTTGATAGCAACTGAGGTATAAAATGCTTATATTGCTTGATTGACTTTGCAGGCCTAAAGCCGGTAGTCTGAGTATCTATTTAGAGGATAACAATATGCAATATAGCAACTATGGGGCATTTTCTTGTGTCTTGTTTTTGAAATCCAATATGGTTCTCACTGTTGTTTTGCTCCGTTTTACTGTTTTGTTTTATTCAATGTTTTGTTTTGATTGGTTTTATTCTGTTCTGTTTTAATTTTATTATGTCTGATGGTATAGGCAGCAATTTTGAAAATAACAAGAGGCATTATGGTAGCCATGGTTGATGTCCTATTATCCTGTTTTGAAGTCCTGTATCACTTTCACTGTTTTGTTTTGATCAGCTTTATTCTGTTTTATTTTGTTTGGTTTTATTCACTTTAAAATAAGTTAAAATAAACTATTAGATTTTAAGGACACAAAATATCCTCAAGACTCACAGATTAAAAGATGAAAAAATTTAAAAGGACAGCACCAAACTAGCATCAGATTTATCAAACACACAAAGGAATACAGAAATAGAAAATCATTTGCAAAAGACTCAAGGAAAACATGTAAAACCAAGGATTTTATACTAAGCCACACCTGTCTTTCAACTAACAAGGCCATCATTAAAAAGAACTCACAAAGTACATACACACATCTCCTTCCTGAGAATTCTAAGTATCTTTTTCAACTCATTTATCACAAGGACCACAGACTCAAAATTATCTGAGTGACTATGGTCTCAATTTACCCAAAAATTATATACAACCAATGCAATTCTATATGTATATAAGCAAGAAGTTGATCCATTACATTCAACGGGTGCACTGGGAATCAAACTCCAAGGGATGACTGAAGCAACCTGCACAAAAGGACTAATGACAAAGTGAACATTTTATAAATTTAATTGTAGAACTAAGACTAGAAACAAGATTGGAATCACGGGCAGAAAAATGGTACATTTATAGTCAACTAAAATAATAAGAACAAAAGGAAAACAGAAAACGAGATCACTGACAACTATATGGGCAATGGGAAGAACCAAAGCACGCCATTTGAAACTGACATGCAAGATAGCAAAGACTTACCTGTTTTCTTTTAACCTTCTAACCTATTATTTCAAAAGTAGTGATTCAAAGATAATCAGTAAAACAAAACTTAGGTCCCTCCTGGTATCAGAAGAATTTTGTTTTTAAATCAAGGAAAACCCATCTAAAAATGAATAAACTGAATAAAGAAAAAACACAGTAATTAGTGACAAAATTGGGACCACATCAGTTATAACATTTAATGTACATTAACTTACCTTGCCTATTAAAAGCAAAGTTTATTATGTATACGACATATCTAAAATGTAGGCCAATCACTTTTTATACAAAAGGTTCAAATGCATACTCAAAAAGTTTAAAAATATGTCACAATACAGAATAAATTAGTAATATCTATGAACCAAATAACTATGGTGTATTTGAGAGGAAATAAATTTTAAAAATTAGAAGCAAAAGACACAGGTATGACTCCTTCTTTCTGAAATTCTATTTATTCTTACCAAATTTATCAATGTCATTAGTCTTTTCAAACGAATGAACTAGTACTATAGGTGTTCTCTGTTTTCCATTTTATTAATTTCTCCTTGTTAAGTATTCACCTACTTTCTCTGGATTTAATTTGCTGTTCTTTTTCTAACTTCTTGAAAAGAGTGCTCAGATCCCTATATATTTTTAGGGTTTCCCTGGTTCCTGACATAGTCCTTTAAGGCCAAGAACTTTCCTCCAAGTATGACTATCTATACCTCATCAACTTCGATATACAATATTCTTATATTAATTCTAACCAAAATAATTTCTGAAACTAATTCCCACTGTAATACCTTCTTGGACAATGGGTTGTTTAGAAAAGATTTTCCAGCCGGGTAAGGAAGTACATACCTATAATCCCAGCATTCAAGAGGCTGAGACTGGAGGATTACCATGAATTCAAGGACAGCTTGGGCTACATAGTAAGATCAAGGCCAGACTGAACATAGTGAGACACTATCACACACACACACACACACACACACACACACACACACACACACACACAAAATCCAGTTACCTTTTATTATTGATTTTAACTTAGAGAACACCATTCTGTTTTATTTTAACCCTCTAAAATACGTTCAAGCTTGTTTGTGCCCCCAAAGAGCTGATGGACATTGGGTGAATGTCCAAGTGTACTTTTAAATATGTACTCACAGTTGTTAGGTACAATATCTACATGTCATGGTAAGTTTATTGATTCTGCTATTCAGATACTTCAGAAATCTTACTCTATCAGTTGCAGAGGTAATGTAAAATTAAAAAGACAAACATTTCCTTCTAGGATTGTGATTTTATTTCTTTTCCCTACTTTTCAACCTGTAGTTACTTAAATTCTTTCTGGATAACTCGGACACCCTGTTACAGAGAACAGAGAGTTGAATGACCTCCTCTACATTTACAAATCTGGCAGCAATTGTTTGAACTAATTATTAGCCAAAATTTAGTATCGCTTATCTCAAGAATAAAATCATTTTTATTGATGCCCTCCAAATTTTAATTGGGTCATATCCGTAACACCACAGAGCAGATCAATTTGTTTAATTACTCAAAAGTACATTTCGCAACTAATTCATACTGCTGGGAACACGGAAAAAGTATGGATGCTCTACCATACATTTCACAGACAAATTACTGACAGTTTTCTATAAACTGATACTAATTTTTCTAAACTAAAATTACCTTGATCCTGTTCTCTGGCACAAAAAGACAAATCTCATCCTGCTTTTCAGCAGCTGTGATACCGACATACTGAGCCAAAACATCACCGGATTCACTGTCCCATAGGCTATGCACAGCCACCATGGGTACGAGCACCTGTCCCAAAAGTCATAACCGCCCTTTGCTCTAGCGGAGCCTTTGACAATCTGGCTAATTATCTGTTCTCACAGCCAAACGTTTGGAAAAGGTTTGCATCCAAGTAGTCTCAGAACTCAGGTATAGAATCAGCCTTGCGTGGCACCCTCCAAATTTCTTAGTGAAGTGTTACTTCCCACTCAGGATCTGGCACCGCCAACATACCTTTTGTTTCCCCACCTACAGCGGCACATTACAGTGATCTCCCTACTCTGTGATTACGCCATCAGCCCCTTGGGGACAGGTTTCATCCAGACAGCCACAGGACCTAGCAAAGCCTAGTACATGCATACCCCTCTTCTACTCTTGTGCCCCACAACCTACTCTCACAGCAGTCCTAGCGATCCTCTGCAGTCAAGGTCAAATGACACCGCTGCCTTGCTGAAAACCCTGCAATGGCCTTTCATTTCAGCACACAACCCAAAGTGCCGGCACAGTCTATTCCTGCTGCTACCCCTTACTGTTCCTCCCCAACAATGCTCTTTGCCAAAATTTATTTGCCTGGCTGGTTGACTCGCTCCTTTACCTTCATTCACCTCTGTTTAAAGGTCACCTCAGTGAGACCTTCTCTGACTACTTTCTCAAAACCAGTCTCCTTACCTGCTTTTGCTCCAGGGGGTAGGGGCGGCGGGGGGAATTCTGTTTTGTGGTATCAGAGGTTGAACCCAAAGCCTCTGCATTGAGTTACACCCGTAGGTGTTTTTCTTTTCATGCTTTTATTTTTATTTTATGTTGAGACAGGGTCTCACTGAGCTGTTATGTTACTAAGGCTGGGTTTGACTTTGTAATCCTCTTCCTGCCTCGGCCTCTGAGAATGCTGGGCTTACATATACATGCCAGCGCCCTGTGTTATTTATACTCTTTACGGCCATTACTACTACACATATTTACATGTTATCATCTCTTTCCTCCACTAGAGAATGTGAGCCCCACAAGATAGAAAATTTGTCCTCCAAAACAAGGGCCAGTAATTTTTGTATTATGGGCTACATAGTAACTATTTCATACCTTGTGGGTTGGACAGCCTCTGCTGCCAGAACTCAATTCTATTCAGCTGTGCTTTGTGCATTAAAGCCACCATACACAACACACAAAGAATGGGCATGTCTGTATTCCAACAGTTTCTTTACAAAACCAAGCAAAAAAACAAAAAACAGAAGAAAAAAAAAAAAGATTTGGTCCACAGGCTGTTTGCCAGCTTCTGTATAGAACAAGCCTGGCACTCAGCACACTGACTTTAAATTAATTAGCCATCCCTCTTTGGTCTCTAAAGATACCTTTTATTGGTGGTGTAAAATACTGGCACTCCAAGTTCATCAAAAGCAGTAACATCAAACTTGCATACACATTTCACCAAAATGACCATTTGAGATCAATGATACTTCTGAATGGCTGTTTGAAAGATATGCGATGCAGTCATTCTTACCATTAGAAAGTACAGAAATCATGTTCATTCGACCCTGTGCAGAACTGTCTTTAAATAAGCTCCATTTTCGATTAGCTCAAAGACATTACAGTAACTGGCCTCAGAAGAACCACCATTGTATGCACTACCATAATGCCACTGAGTGCATCACCTACTACACCTTTCAGTGTAACTTACCTCAAACCCCAAGCACGAAATCAGAGGATATATTAAGGAAAGGAACCGGTGTGATCTTCACAGATAGTGAAAACTATAGCACAAAACTGAGGATGGCTCCCTTTCTCTATGGGCACCAGGATGCTCAGCCAAGCTCCTAGTTGGCTGGGGCAGTGACTGGTAGTGCCACAAATACCCACATCCTCTCTTCTCTGGAGGTTTCTAGCTGAACCACATTTTCCAGCCCAAAGTAGGTTAAGAGAGGCCATGTTTCAGCACAGCCAGTGAGATGCGAGGCGATGTGTGCTGGCCTATAAAAACCTCCTGCAGGACTCTGCTCTCATTCCCCACCCACCAGCTGAACCATGGGGCTTCAAGTTCCTAGAAGAGGCTGAGTCACAAGGTGGAAGAGGGCTGACAACAGAGCAGCCTTGCAGAAGCACACCCACAAGGAAGCCGACCTCTCCAGGTCGTCTTACAATTACTGAGGCACTTAGCCCTCACATCTCCAACACCAGCATGGACACATGATTCTTATCGAGCCAGAGGTCTCTCACTATTACATGCAACTTTTTATTATTATGAGTACTTCCTATGAGCTAATTCAGATAGTCATTTAATCAAGGTCAAGGAGAAATAAGCCTCCACTGATTATGGTCAATAAAATCTTAAGCATCTCAGAGAATAAACATTTGGATAAAGTACATGTGCCATTTAAACAGAATTCTATTTATGATTTTGACTTATACATAGCTGATCTAAGATGTATCCAAAAAAGAATGTTCAGTAAATATTAAAAGGCAGAGCAATATTTTTTGTCTAAATTAAGACTGACAATCATTAGAAACCCAATATAGTACTCTAACAAATAAAGCCACAAACTTGTCAACTGTCTGGCAAGAAAAGGTTAACTATATACATAGCTTAGTGAAACAAAGTTGTCCTAAACCTTTCAGTGTCTGATCCCTATATAATTCTTTCAGGTGATGTCTTAGTTTTGTAGCTTATGTAATTTTTTTGTGGGACAGTACCTCAAAATGAAAGAAGTCTTTAATTAAGCTTATACGAAACAATGGAAAACAGCAGAAAAGCTATGAAATTTTCTATTACAGCTCATTTATAAACTTCATTATCATTGATAAACCTTGCAACCACTATAAACTGCAATGCCAAATTTTGAAAAGGAGCAACATCTTACTAATCATCCTCACTGGATATCTCAAAGAACAATTCAATTGTAGGAAAGCCTTAGGAAACAATGTTCTTTGCACTGTATAATTAAAATCTGATGACAGGTGACTGGGGAGTAGGGGGCCATTTCTGTGTATTTCTGGCTTTTTAAATTTAAAAAACTAACAGGATAATTCTAACAGATATACAATAAAGGAGACAAATACTATGGAAAACCAAGAATGGGATGTTTTTAAATTCTACAGCACTGGTTACAAAATGTTCCTCTACTTATAGTAAAAATGGACATGTATCCTATGTTAGACAGTTATAATCTTCTCTCTAAAATTAAGCTCATACATTTGGAGAGATGGAAAAATCAGTATCTTCCTCGTTATTCTAAGCTGTGCAGCAGGGTATCTCGGATTGACACAGGTGTTCGTGTAACTTGCTCCCTTTCTCTCTTTACCACCTTTCTGGTCAATGTCATCCCTCAGTGAGGGTTTCAGTTTCTTCCACGTGTCACAGAAAGCAACTTAAATCCATGAGAACGTGGCCAGGCATGGTGGTGCACCCCTGTAATCCCAGCACTCCAGGAGGTTGAGATAGGAGGATCACAAGTTTGAGCCAAGCCTGGGCAATTTAGCAACTTCTCAGGTATAACTCAGTTTGAAGGCCCTGGGTTCAATTTCCAGTACTGCAAAAAAAATAAAAAGTTGCAAAACCTTGCTACCACCGTTACATACGACTCCTATATAATAAAACAGGCAAAAGGAAAAAAGATCTTGCTATGTACATATTTTGAGGGGCTAAAAAATGTGATACGAATCAAGCAAAATGCCTCAGACCAGACTTTGTAAAATACATTTGTGACAATGTCCTGATTACTGTGTAACAATGCGTCAAAACACACGACACTTCTAGTTAATATAAAAATATTTGCTGAGTACTTACCAAGCGCAAAAAATGCAACATTTCATGCATTTAGCTGATGAAATATGATCACACAGATTCTAGTTCACAGGCAATCACATTCATACTTTCAACTGCAATATAATTTCAACTGAGCTGTTTGTGTGCACAAAATGCATAACTGCTCTCAATGAAAGCAAGCTACAAGATGAACTAAAATGGAACTGCTGCTGCTGCATGGTAATAAAATCTTCAGCATATACTGGAGCAACTTTTCAACATTCAATATGGCTTTGCCTTGCCAGAAAACAGAAGTACTCCAGGTCCAAAGACTAAAAAGACTGTGGGAAGAGAACAGATGGGAGAAGGCGCTGAGTGTTATCACCAAACTAAGGTGAAGACTGCAACGACAGTCTTTCCATAACCACAACATACGTCATGTGACAAGAAGAACACACGCGGGTACCATACACAGTATGTTGTCTGTTCCTGCCCACTAAACCTTTGTAAGCTAATGAACGAAATCACCTATCCTGTTCTACCTCACTAGGCTAAATGAAAATCTAATCTGAAATCCAAACTAATCTGAAATCCAAACTCCTAACATTTTGAGCACCAATGTGATGCCACAATTCCCTACCACAGAACTTTGTTTCATGCATAAAATTATTTAAAATATTGTATAAAATGACCTTGAGGCTACGTGTATAAGTTGTCTATGAAATATAAACAAAATTTGTCCTTAAGCTTGGGTTTCAGCCCTAAGATATCTTATTATGTAGGTGAAAATATTCCAAAAACCAAAACAATTCTGGCCTCAAATATTTTGGATTAAGGATCCATATATGCTTTCTGCAGGCAGAATCTTCAGCATATAAAACACTTCTATCACCAGTAACTAGCAGAGTGCCTCAGGCACGGGTATTCACACACTGCTGCAACATTCTGACTTAAAATGTTCCATGATCCCCAGAGTGGTGCTCCCGGGCAGTGCTAAGAGGTGAAGCCATGCAGAAGGCTCTAGATCCCTGGAAGCATGCCCTTGGAGGGCAATCTGGTACTCCAATCCTTTCCTCTTTTTTCCTTTTGCATTCCAGCCATGAGACCACCAATTATGCTCCACCATATATACGCTCCTGCCACAATGTGCTGCCCAGCCGTAGGTCCAAAAGCAACAGGGCCAGTAAGTCATGTATCAAAACCCCCAAAACTGTGAGTCAAAATAAACCTTTTCCTTATGTAAGCTGGTCAGGTATTTCTTACAGCAATGGAAACTAACTAACAATGACTAAAAAACATAAGTCAATAACCAGAAAAGGAAAAATGTAAAAGGAAGTGGTTAAAAGGTTCAAGAAAACACAATAGAAGAAATCTGTTGATTGCTCTCCCAGGAGGTTGGAGATCACCTGAACAGCAAGCCCCAGGTAAAATTCCAGAAAGTACAAAGTTGAGAAATGATCCCAGATCTTGAGCACAGAGCCCTGGTCTAGAACTTGAAAGATGAAAAAACAACCTGGGATGCTGAGATGTCTAAAATTTTAGAAAGAAAAAAGAAAAAGAAGTTAACCTCCAAAGAACAGACACAGATCCAGGCAAAGAGAAGGAACGGCAGGGTTGCCTCCAAAGTTAAGAGTGAAATCTGAGGATGGAAAAATTCTAATCTAAGGCCATCTACACCAAGACAAGAGGACAGCCACTGACAAAACAAATGAAGGTGGCACTGAGGTCAGTGAAGAGAAGGTGCTGGAAAACAGGACAGCAAAGGAGGGCCAGCTGACCACAAGCACAGCACCTTCTCACGAAATGAACTCAAGGAAAGGCAAGGTCAAGCCAGAGGAAGCCACCCTCAAAGGACCAGCCAGTCCTAAGAAAAGCATGTCTTCAGGAAAAAAAGAAAAATGCTCTTAAAATATATATATATATATATATATATATATATATATATATATATATATATTTGCCGGGTGTGGTGGCACATGCCTGTAACCTCAGCACTTGGGAAGCTGAGGCAGGATGAGCATTGTAAGTTCAAGGCCAGCCTGGCCTACATAGTGAGTTCGAGGCCAGACTGTACTGCATAGCAAGACCCTGTCTTAAAAAGCCAAAAACATATGATAAGTCTCTTCTTAAAAAATAAAATCACCCCATACCAAATGCCAGTCAATGACCTTTTTTTCTTTCTTCATAATCAAGTGTTAGAAAGAAGAGCTGCCCTGATTGGCTTTCCTCCTTTAGCCCCCTTGCTCTCTGATCCACAGCAATAATCCTTGCCAAACTCTCTAATTATATCCCAGGGCTAACTCCAATGGAAGCCTTTCAACTCCTATCTGTCCAGACTGCGTTCTACATTCGCTCCCTCTTGGTTCTGTATTAGCACTGGATCATGCTCAAAGCTTTCCATGTAAAAACAAAAGGCAAACAGGCTCCTCTGGAACCCTCGTCCCTGTAACCATGCTTCATCACCACCAAATGTCTTGAGTGATGCTGTCTTATACCCTGGAGCTCCCCTTCTCAACTCCTACTCACTGTCCTCCCCAGTAACCAGCCTGCTGGCCTGGATCCCCATCAGTGTTGTCACTGCTGTTCCTTACTGTTACGAAGGACCTCCCAGCTGCCAAGCACACCCTCTCGCCTCAGGTTCCCTTGGTCACAAGGACCTTCTCCTTCTCAGTCTCAGTGGGCTTACCTTCCCAACACAGATGGATTTTGGTCCTGGGTGCTCGGGTCTCATTCTATCCCACTCCTTTTCCTACTCCATGTTTGCTCTTTGAATAACACCATCTACTCCAGCAACTCCATTAACAAGGAAGAGGTTCCTACACTTTCTCCATTCACTGCACTTTTGTCTCAGACCAAAAGAAATGACTGAGTAATGAAACTATTAACAAGTGAAATAATTATATCCCAACAATTTAGTGCCCATTTGAAAAAAAGTACACTTCAACTGAGACAACAACAGAATTTTCATTGCATTCCTAAGTAATCATATTTACTAATGGTACATGTGCACTTGTCGAGCAGTGCACAATTTCCCAAATCCTGAAGTCACACTAGAAACCACCACCCTCTTTCCTGTGCCACACGGATTTTCACACGGTGCAATAACCATCAGAAACCATGCTTCACTAAGTTGAAGTCATCAAAGAGAACAGTATGATCTAATTTAGAAACAAGTATCATGAGACAGTAGTTTCCAGTATTGGACAGATGTGCATCACTGTGGCTTCCTTGACAATTTAAAATATGCTCAACTCCTTGTGAATTTGTTGCAGATCTCAGGTATAGTCCGGGAACTGTGGCACTAGGACCCTCAAATTTGTGACTCCAGTCCAGACATCTCCCGATACCCTGATGTTATATAGCCAAATGAGTATCATGTCCCACAGGCACCTGAAACTTCCACCAGCTAAGTGCAGCCCATCGTTTTCTCCCCAAAAGCATGCTGCTGACCACTTGTGAGCATGGTGCTG
>RJWT010008168.1:0-26652 GCA_004365215.1 Cuniculus paca
AGGAGGGGAGGGGGAGGGGGAGGGGAGGGGGGAGGGGAGGGAGACAGAGAGACCTAGACCTGGTTCTGGTCTTCAGGCTGTGAGGAGGGGTGACTAGTTCAGCAAGAGAAAGCAGAAGGCTTAAGAGACTGCATATTCTGAGTGTGTTCACAACCAGCATAGGCCAGTATGACTGGAGTTTAGGAGGAAACAAAGGTAGAAGGCTAGAGAACAAAGTTGGTCAGTTGTGCAAGGGCTTGAAAAGATCATTCAAGGAGGTTAGGCTTCCTCCTGTGGGCAACAGGGAAATAACTGGAGAAACCCCGGGTTTCCACACCAGAACAGTCTAGTCCCAGAGACAAGCTACCTGGCTGCCAGCTTTCCTCCCTTTTCCTGAGCTCACATCACCTGTCAGCTTTCCCAAAAGGAAAATCAAATAATTTTAACTCCCCTGAGCTAAATAAGGATAATATTCCTTGAAAGTTGTTGAATAATATTATAGTTTTGAATATTGTTACTTGGGCTCCAAGACCAGGCACAAAAGGACCTCTGACACACCAGAGAGCCCTTAAGGCAGATTAGAAGAAAGATTACTCCCCAGAATTGGCTCATCTCTGGAGAGAAAGGCCTAGGAAGCTGGTGACCTAGTTGTTTTGTTCATCCATTTCTCTACTGCCTCTTAAAGGTAAAGTGCTGCTCTAGTCTAACGGGAAATTACTGCGTCCATCCTAGGTAAAAGATGGCCACTCCCTCCCCTCAACATGAGTATGTTCTTAGCTCAGCTGTGAAGTGAGGGTGAAGTACTTCCAATCCAAAGTTTTACAGTTTTGTTTTAGCCTTAGAATCAGTCTGTGGTGGGGGTGGGGGAGATAACTGGGGGATGGAACCTGACCCTCTCACATGCTAGGCGAGCCCTCTACCACTGAGCTGTGTTCTCAGCCCTGGAATCAGTGTTTTTCTTTCCATGGAAATCTCTGCAATACACTCAGTTTGAGATTTCTTTTCTTTCCCGACTCCTCCACTCTAAAAGGCTTCTGAGCTGGTGGGGCACAGTTCCAAATCCACTGCACCAGAAAAACTAGAAAAGAACTCTTCCTTCAGTCCTCCTCCCAGCTAAGGGAAAAAGGTGAACAGAGGTGTTCTGGAGCTGTTAGAATAAAAGGTTTGCGTGCATTCTTTCTCTGTAATGCACCCGAGAGATAAATGGTCTCTCCCAACTTTCTTCTACCAAGAGATAAGATCCCAGGTTGGGAAGCTGTTGGTCCTGAGCTAAATGAACAAGCTGAATGCAGGAGGAATGAGAGAAAGGGGTGCGTGCTCTAACCCCTTCCTAGCAGCTGCCTCTGAGGGCTCCATAATCCCTCTCCCCCACCTTACCCTCTGGCCGCCCACCTCTCTTCCACCCACCCCATTCATCAGTAGGAGGGCATCGTATCAGCGCAGTCTTTCAGGGCCTGACAGGTCCTTTCTGGGTGCCCCCCACATGTAACCACTTAACCCCCAGCACAAAGGGCCAAGCTGAATGAGCTTGGAGCCAGTGGCTCGTGCAGAAGGGGGAGGACTCAATGGGATTTGGGAAGCTGGGTGTATAAACTGCTCTGCTCCAGCAGCCCTCAATGGAGGGGCTGGAGTTGGGGCATGTGCCGAGGGGAGGAGCCGGCAGCTGCATCCCGCCCCTGAACAATGATTTATTCATTCTCTTGGCACGCACAGAGAAAACAGGCTGGGGGAACGTGGCCCCACAAATCGCCCCCAGCCTCTGCTAATTCCCAGGGCAATCAATGTGGTTCAGAGTGTCCCTCCCACTTGTAATTTATTGCCTGAAGCCTGCCCTTCCTCTACCCTGTAAAGAAATAGAGTAATTTAATGGGAGACCTGTGGTCAGGCTGCACCCAATCTCAATCTCTCCCCTCAAATTTCTTGGTCAGGTTTTACTCATATCCATAGAAATTGATGCAAAGAAGAGAGCAGGGAAGAGACAGAAGCAGGAAACTGAGGAACTGAGTAGAAATAACTGACAGGTAATGAGAATGCAATAAACATTTGTTCAACAAGGTACAGTACTAACAAGTAGTAGTGTATTTGCCATTCCTACTCCTTCCCAGCCTCCTTCCTGTAGCCATCCATATCTGCCTCCAATTCCAAAGAGAATCTTCGGGGAAACTTTGGAGACAGAATGAAACTAGGTAAGCTCCAGCCAAGCTGAGGTGTTGGGCACCAGTGCTCCCAGCTATTGGGAGGCCTCATGAGACAGGAAGATTGCTTGAGCTCAGGAGTTGGGGGCAGGCTGGGTCTCAAAATGGAAGGAAGGAAGGAAGGAAGGCAGAAAGGCAGGAAGGCAGGAAGGAGAGAAAGGAGAGAAAGGAGGGAGGAAAGAAGGGTGGGAAAGGGAGTAAGGCAACAAAAAAGGTAAAAAGGAAACAAAAGAAAAGAGGTAAGCAAAGATGCTAAAACTAGCAGATTTTTTAAAATGCCAGGTAGGTGGGTGGTTTCAAGTTTCAAAAAGCTAAACTGTGACAAGAATAAATTTGCTCTTGCCCACTCACCTCCATACCTCATGTCACCAGGGCCAATTTTCTTTTTAAAAATCAGAATAGTAAATTAAACTAAAAATCAATAATGTTAGCAAAGCAGGGAAAGCCAGATGGAAGTGACTGTCCTCAAGACTGGTCCCTGAGCCTCCTGCCCCCAAGCTCATAATTACCTTGTCAAACGGAAGACAAATCTATCGTGTGGGTGCTAAGTGTGAGAGGTGGAGATCCCGGGCAGGGAGGCTGTCCATCTGACGAGGGGGAAGGGATGCAGTAGAAAGACTAACTGGCCTTTGGTGCTGCAGGTGGGGCAGTTTGAGACGGACAAAACTAAGGGCCACACAGTTTCAAAAAGCGTTCTTCCCTTAGACAGGAGGGTGGACATACTAAAAGAGGCGACCCTACCTAATACTAGTGGTTAGGGAATGAAAGAACTAGGGAAAAGTCTCCTGGGAGACTCAAGAGGGCAGGTTGCTATGAGGCTGCTGCCCTCTGGTGGGGATAAAGAGACACCATCAACACCGCCAATGCTGGAGACATTGTAGTCTAGGTCCTTTCCTCTCTCAAAGTCTTGGCCACCAGGAGCATCCCACTCACGGGTCGTATTCTCCAGGAAACAGACCCTGAGATACTTTAGTGTGCAGAATGTTTAAGAAGTGCCCTTGAGCTGAGCATGTGGCACACGCCAGTGATAACACAGGCTGACACAGGAGTATCACCATGAGTTCGAGGCCAACCTGGGCTACATAGTGACACCTTGTCCAAAAAACAAAGCGTCCTTGAGATCAACTTCTGTGGAAGAGGAAAAAGAAACAGGATAGAGAGCAGAAGAAGCCTGCTGCCATATAGGCCTGTGAGAGTTTCTTAGTCTACCTCACAAGGAATTCTGACGTGGGAATGGCCCTCCAGAGTTGTCACCAAAGGAGTTGAGATGGTCAGGTATTTATATACCTGTTATCACGGGTGGGCTGTGGTGGAAAAAGGAACAACTTTGAGTAAGGTGCTCTGTAGCGGAGGTAATCCCAGAAGGAGCTAACACGAAGCCAGTCTACACTGTTCCAGCAGCTTGAGGCCAACAAGGTCCTCATCAAGGGACTCAACTCACACAACACAGATATTCATCAAGCATGTTAAAGGAACCAGTTTAGTTCATGCCTCAGGCTCCAGGTTCAGTGGCATAGTACACAAGTCTCAGTTATTCCGGCTGTTACACTGAGACTCGGAAATGGTCAAGGGAGTCTTAATGCTCAGATTCATGGATTCATTCATTCAACAAGCATTCATTGAGATTTACTAAGTGCCAAGCCTGAGGCAGACACTTTACATTTTTTTTTTTTACTTAATCCTCACAACTGTGGAGCTAGTATTAACTCAGATTATTCAGATGAGATCAAGTTATTAAGTGGCTTTCACAGTCCAATGACACTTTTAAAAAATGACACGCAGAATGGAACAAGTGCTATTGCTGCTGCCAAAGATTCTTCAGGCCACAAAGGGTCTTGGCTCTGTTTTGTGCGCGCGCCTGTGTGTGTATGAATGGGATGGCTTGCTATTTGTAGCCAGAACATTTCCTCTACAGCAGCCAAGCCTTGTGCTCCACAGCCTACTGCTTTAATTCATTCCTAATAATGCTGCCGCTGAAGGTAACAGAATCACAGGCTTTAAAACTCCTAGTTGTAGCAACAGAGCAAGCTGCTGTTACCCAAAAGGAAACTGGTTGGCCCTCCTTCTCTGGATAGTCAGTGGATAGGCAATCCTTAATCCTTAGTCTTTCTTAGCCATCTGGTCATCAGAAAGTTATGAGATAAGTTCTTTGTTACTGTCTAACTTCCAGATCTGTGGCGACTGTTTTAGGACAGGAACACTGAAGGTACAAGTGGTGGAGGTTTCTGCTCTAGACACCTCTCAGTACCCTGTACTTCTCACTGACCTGACTGGTTTCTACCTTGGAGAAACAGAGAAAGCTGGCAGCTGCTGTTCCACTAGGGCCCTGACACATTCTCCTCTTTGGCCTATTAAAACTTTCAGCATACTCAACTGCCGACATGAAGATTTTTTTTGTTGTTTTATCATTTAGATTCTAACCATAAAGAACTTCAAGGAAAAAGGGGGAGAAGGGATGTGTGGATGTTATGGAATAGTTTCTGGATCTGACTATAGACATTCATTCAATACTCCTGGCCCCCTTCATACACACACACACACACACACACACACACACACACACACACACTGGCATGCATGCTTTCCCTCCTGGGCTCCCAGAACCTAATTTTTCACGTTTGGAAAACCCAGATGATTTTTGCCTGGGTCCATCTGGTTTTTCAAATAACCTGTCTTTTTGATAAATAACGTAAGTTAAATTAGACAAGACAAACAAAGAGAGGGGTGGGCAGTCAGTTTTTTTTTTTTCTTCTTCTTTCACTCAGCCTTAGAGAAAAAGAGGGGGCTAAAAACCCCAAACCATAGCTCGCTCCTAACTCTGCCCCAGCACTTTCTACCCGCTACGCTGGGCCCAGTGAGTCTCAGGCTGGAACTGGGGGCTGCTTCTCCCATCTCTAGCCCACTAGCCATCAAAAATGTCAAAGAAGGTGGTTCCCTCAACACAAAAGAACCCAGGTATCCAGCCTACAGCTTCCTCCAATCGCCCCTAGGCTGTAGCTACTTCCAACCCCTCTTCCCATTATGTGTCCCAGCACGGGGAAGAGCTAAATCAATAAACTGAAAATGAGAAACCTTTAAGGTGAGAGAAGGGAGCACAGAAAGAGGCAATGAGAAAGACATAGTACAGACCAATAGAATACAGCTAAGGAACAGACACATCTGGCACCTTGGTCTCCAAAGAGAAAATCTGAGGTTGACCCTAGGCATACACAAAGCCATACCTACTTCCCCCACTCACTAGAGTCCAGGCACACCTGCAGCCCTCCATTGTCACACCATCACAAGTCCCAGCACAACACTAGCCACTGCTGGCTGTTGGGACAGGCCCACAGGGGTGGACGGTGGAGCTTCGCTGAGGCTCAGCATCTCTTTTTCACCCAGCCAGAGTACTGAGGTGTCAACACTACCCCTTTCTCAGTACGTACTGAGTTAGCCTTAAACACGCGTAATCACTTCGTATGACACTGGAGCTTCGATCCCAATCATAGACCTGTGAGCTAAGCCAAATCATTTCCCTTGAACCACCTTTGAGTTGAGGGAAGAAGTTCAGAGAGAATGACTCACTTAACTTGTAAGTTGAAGAGAAAACAAGGATGGAAGGTCTTATACAACAATCACCTCTATCCCATCCTATGCTAGAAAGTTTTGCAAGCAATTCAGCTCCAAGCTTTTCAGCATTAGGTTTTCCAGATCTTCCAATATAGGTTACTCAAAAACTTATTTATTTATTTATTTATTTATTTATTTATTTATTTATTTTTTGCGGCACCGGGGATTGAACTCATGACCTTGCGCTTGCCGGGCAGGTGCTTAGACGGCTGAGCTAGATCCCCAGCCCTGTTTTTGCGCCAGGGTCTCACTATGCCGTTCAGGCTGGCCTTGAGCTCACTTTGTAGCCCAGGCTGGTCTCGAAACGATCCGCCTGTCTCAGCCTCCTGAGTGCTGGGATTACAGGCGTGAGCCACCACGCCCAGCCAAAAATTTATTTATTGAATAATTTTATGTGCCAGGCATCATGCTACCTAAATTACTTTTTTTCTTTTTCAAACAAAATAGGTCATGGTCTCTGTTTTCAAGAAATTTACGGACTAATAGAGAATATAGACCTCAACAAACCCCTTCCATTTTCTGGCTTGAATGCCTGGAGCTATGTATGAAGGTAATGTTTGTGGGTGGCAAACCATGATAAATCCAAGCTCAAAGCCAGCTTGAATTACATAGTGAGACCTTGTCCCCCGCCCCGAAAAAATCCAAGAATAGGAAACATTAATAGAGGTCACCGAATTACAAAAGGTCAGAGAAAGTATTTCTCAGGAAGTCAGATTTAATTTTGGAATTATACATTAGCCAGACAGGGAGGTTGGAGGTGGAGGGGAAAGCAGTCCAGAAAATGGGAAGGCCACTTTAGAAGGCTCTGAGGCTGAATGGAAAAGTGGATCTGAGGGTCAAAAGCAGGTTTGAACTTCATTCTGACAGTGCTGGAAGACACTGAAAGGTTTGTTTTGGGTGCTAGGAATTGAACCCAGGGCTTTGTGTATGCTAACCCTACCACTAATTTACACCCCCAGCCTATGAAAAGGTTTTAAGTAGAGGAATGCATCCTCCAAATCTGTTTACATAAAGGTCATTCTCTAGCTGCTACGAAAAGAAAATACTACTTCATATTTTTTAGTTGATGCCTTTAAAATTTCATTTTGAAAAAAATAAATAAATAAAATTCCATTTTGGGGCTGGGGATATAGCTCAGTGGCACAGCGCCTACCTGGCACGCAAGGTCGAGTTTGATCCCCAGTACCACACACACACACACACACACACACACACACACACACACAAAAGAAAAAAAAAGAAAAGAAAAAGAAGAAGAAGAAGAAAAAGAAAAAGAAAAAACAGGTGGGAACATCTGAAGACTACTGAGGTACCTTGGAAAGACATTATGGGAATTTGGAGTATATCTCTGGCTAGGAAGCTAAAATAAGTGAGTTAATTCAAGATGCAATTTTGAAGACTTGGGAGACTGTCTTGATTATAGAAGGAAGGAAGGAGTGTGAAGAATGCCTTCCATTTTCCAGCTTGAATGACTGAAGGCATGTATGAAGATAATGTTTACTGAACTGGGGAAAAGAAAGGTCTTTGGGAAAAGAAAATCACATTTTGAAGTTGTTAAGTTATATTTTAAGTTGTTAAGTTTATACCAGGCATGATGCCACATACCTAAGATCACAGCATAAGGAAGGCTAATGTAGGAGGATCACTGAGTTTGAGGCCCAAGTGGCAATCCTCCTGTCTCAGCCTCTAGAGCGGTGGTGGTGAACCTATGGCCTGAGCACCACAATGGGCACATAGACCCCTCTCTGTTGGCACACAAGCCAAGTTGCCCTAGCAGCCAAGCATCTGTTATTTTTTCCTAAACTAAAACCTCAGTTTTCAGGTTTCACTGCAGTGTTGGCACTTTGCAGTAAATAAGTGGGTTTTGAGTTGCAGTTTAGGTACTTGGTCTCTAAAAGGTTTCTCATTGCTGCTCTAGAGAGTGCTGGGATTATGGACATATTCCACCACGCCCGGCTAAAGTTGTAATGTTTGTGAGACAATGAGCCTTTTGGTCCACAAAATATGATGCAACTGTGATACTGGCAATTTTTAATGTTTGCAGAGTAGCACTTAACACAGTACATTCACATACATTTTCCAACTTAATGTTCACAAAAACTGAGATAGGTGTAAATTAGGATCCTAATTTTATAGATACAAACAGACTCTAAGAAGTGTGATATTATTTACTCAACCTTTTTAGGCCCTGTTACATTCTGGTCTGTATCAGGCCACTGTAAGATACAAAGGTAGAAGACAAATATTGACTCAAGAATAATACCACCAAATTTTATCATGATAAAGAAGCCCCTAGAAGGGCTGGGGATCTGGCTCAGTGGCCTAAGCACTTGCCTAACAAGCATGAGGTCATGAGTTCAATCCCCGGTGCCGCAAAAAAAAATAAAATAAAATAAGAAAATGGTTTACCTTCCAAAAAAAAAAAAAAAAAAAAAAGAAGAAGCCCCTAGAGTTACCAGACATAAGACTAGGAGATAAAAACCAAAAACATGTATTACATTTTTCCAGCCTTAATTAGAAATTCTAAGTACTTGGGAGACTGAGGCATGAGAATCACTGCAAGTTCGAGGACAGCCTGGGCTACAAAATGAGTTCAAGGCCAGCCTGAACTGCATAGTGAAACCCTGTCTCAAAAAGACAGACAGAAAGGAAGGAAGAGTAATTCTCAACGTGGGGAGAAGTTTGTAGAGAAGCAGTCAAAATGAGGGCTCCCACAGAGATCCAAACAGCTTACACTGGCTCTGCAGCCTTGGTGAATTTAAGCTGAGGTTTTATAGAAGAGACCCTAGTATGGCTTGTGGACTAAATGAAATAAGAGGTTTGTTTTAATGAGTTCAGTATCACTTCTCCCTACTCATATATGGAACAAGGCGACAAAACAACTGACACTGAGCATTTTGATTTCCCTAACCCTTATGCCTTCAAATATGTAATTTCCAAGCTGGTTGTGCTGAGTCCTACCAGGAGACAGTGGCAGGCCCCAGGACTCCTATTTAAGACAGATGCTGCGCATTGGCTAGTGCTTTGGGCAAAGTGCATGTGGATCATGTTGAAACCGTCCGTGTCAACCCTGTTACCAAAGTGAAGGCTTAGATTGTGTTATTTCAGCTGTCCTGGCATGAGGAAAAGTGACTTAAGAGTTTAAGACTACTTTTCTTTCTCCAAAGAAAAATTCTCCCTGAAGCCTCAAACAGAAGATTTTCCAGGTTTCTCAGGCACTGATCAGTGGGTCAATTCTAATCCTCTACTTCATTTCTCACCGCAAAAAGGGCATGTAGAAAAGCAAAAGGGGAGAAATTTCTAGTCTTTCCCAGCTCTTTTTAGCCCAGCAAGGCCTTCCTACCCTTGGGCACTATTTAGAGAGCTCAAAGGAAAACGCAAAAATAGCCTTCACCACCAAATCTTGGAAACAACCCAAATGCCCATCAATTGAGGAATGGATAAAAAAGATGTGGTACTTTTATACAATGGAGTACTATTCAGCTATCAAGAATGATCACACTGAGGCTTTTATAAGTAAATGGATGCGACTTGAGACCATACTCCTAAGTGAAATAAACCAAACTCACATGTGTAAACGCCGCATCATCTCCCTAGTGTAAGAAACTGAAAAGACTTGGTGAGATACAAAATTCCTGATAAATATGGGGGAAAGGTTCTTAAGTCCAATGGTGCTTTTATTCTTTGATTTGATTGGTTTAAGTCTCTTTTCTACTAATTGATTGCAATATGTGAGAAAATAGGAACAGCTCTTTTGAAGAAAACAGGGGACATTAAGGTAGCCATTGTTGGTTTCTTGCCTGATTTGAAGGCCTGTAATGCTTTCACTCTTTTGTTTTATCTGGTTTTATATTATTTTGTTTTGTTTGAGTTTATTGTCTGTAGATGTATGAACAACCATTTCGAAGAAGGCAAGAGACACTAGGGTAGCCACTGTTAATCTCCTGTTATGTTTTGAAGACCTGTATTGCTTGCAGTGTTCTGTTCTGAAATGCTATGTTGTGTTTGACTCTATTCTGTTTTGTTTTGTTTTGTTCTATTCTCTTTAAAATAAAATTTAAAAAAAAATAGCCTTTACCTTGGACCCACAGCTATAAACACATGCAAAGTTAGCTAAGGAGAAAATGCTACACAAAGGGAAACAAGAAGCATTCATTAAACTCTCCTACACACTGAGTCCAGACTATTAGGTAAGTTTGATCAATTCAGAGACTGAGAAGCCAGAAAGGGGACAACTGCAGCACCCTCTCTCATCCAGACGCAGTCAGCTTTCCTGGGAGGGTGACACCTTGAAACTGAAATGCTTAACATCAGACAGTGACCTAACAATGAGTTGAAACTGGACAGCAAATTCTGCCTTTATGCCACTGAGATTTATTGAAAAATGACATACATATTAAAACATTTTTATACACATTTTCCCCATTACAAGATTACAAATTTACAAACGTCTGAGTTGTCAAAGTCTGCATCTTGGGTGTTAGAAAAAAATTGTAGAAAACCTGCACCCTCATTTCATCACTTAAAATTGGTGTTCCCTGTCTCGTAATAAAAAACGGACACGATCCCATTCAACTTCCCCAGTCTATCTAGTTCTGATGCTCAAAGTATATTCACATGGAATCTCTCTCAAAGCAGCAAGGATGTTCAGTTTTGAGGGGTGAGGTGTATGTGTAACATTCTGAGAGCCTTATGGTAGTACAGTGAAAGTGGCGAGTGATGGTAACTCTCAAATGAGTAACAATGTATTAAAATGTCCCCTGGTCAGGGCAGTGTACTAAACCCAGGAGATGCAGTAATGGTTATTTTCAAGAAGGGAAGTCCTTGAGCAACTGAGAATTCAGTCCTAGGAAAGGTGTCTCTGCTCACAGATTATCTAATGCAGTCAGACATTTATCTTCACCCCATACTTCAGAAAAGTAGGGTCAAGGTCCTTCTGAACTGGCTACCAGTTTAAACCCTTCTTATAAAGGCAGCAAAAGCTAACCAGAACTTTGAGGTTGCGTTGAGAAGAAGCCTACAGAAAAATGGAAAGGTCCCGTCTGTTGGTCCCTAGGTCCATCACCTAAGAAATCTTCGTTGAATTATGGTTACTATGGTAGAGCGCTCACAAGTATGAAGGAGTCATTCTGATACTGACTTCCAGCACTTTCTGTAATGCCACGCTTTCCTCCCTCCTCTGCTTCCTCCTTTCCCAACCACCTCTATCACAAAGAGGTATAAACCCAGGATAGCTGCTAGGATAAAAGGTCAAATGTTTAATGGGAGAACATGAGGATTCACTTAAGCATTCAATAAATCGATGCTGGAAACACTGCAGAATTATGGTTAGTGACCAACCCAGGAAATACAATGAAAGGAAGATAGCCACAGTCGAGCAGTAGAAAGAACCGGAATCCTGTTTGCAATCTTAATGCACCACTGATTAGGAAAGAAGGAGAGATCATCTGCATGAGCATCAGTTCCAACCTTCAGTGCCAGTTTCTAGTACCGAGTTACTGAGTAGTCTCAGCATAGATGCTGCAGCCTGGATGGTGTTAGCTTTCCAAGTATCTAAAGATGCTTCGCTTCAATCCTGGACTGCTATCACCTGTCTTGAGGCGCTTAGGAGAAGGGAATGTCTTTAATGATGGTCCTTTTCTCCTCACCTGGAGAGCAGAAAGGGAGTCAGAGCCAACGCAAGGCCCTCACACAGGTACGTACCTTCAATTAGCTCTTAAGTAACCCAGAGTTAAATCATGGACAATTAACAACAGGAAGATAACAGTAACAACATAGAAATATAAACTTTCCAGGTAGGTTTAAAAGCTTATTATCTACTGGAGAAAGTAAGTCCCCTGTATATTAGTGGGGAGGATTCCAATACTGTAGTATACGCTATTACACTAGAACTTTTGTTTTTTAATTAAAACAAGTAATATTCTGCTTTAGGCTGGGGATAGTGGTACACAACTGTAATCACAGCACTCGGGAAGTTGAGGCAGTAGGATCGCTGTGAGTTCAAGGCCAGCCTGAACTACATAGCAAGACTCCTCTCTTAAAAAAAAAAAAGCAATCTGCTTTGGGAAGTACTACATGAGTTCTCAATACCCATACCTGAGGCTTAGATGATTCCTTTGCTGCCTCAGCCTTGACAGGAGAAAGTGTATGAAACACAAAATTTCTTGAATTTCGGGGAGCACTGGGGTTAAGGTCCGAGAGGGCAGCCAGTTTCTGAAGCACAGCTTTGGGCTGGTTTAGCAGTGAGCCCGTCTTCAGCTAAAGAGAAAGACAGTCATGTGCTATCAAACCTCAAAGAATGAAAAATCAGTCTCTCCTTTCCTCCCCCAGGTACCAAGGAGAGATTCTCATTCTACCAAGTAGAAAAGAAACAGCAGGCTCTTTTGATTTATAGTCCCATTTCCTGTGGCTACCTCCCTCCCACAATGACAGTCTATTCCCTACTCTATACCATGCAGACCGTATCCCAAGTATGGTGGCACAGCTGAGTGTAGTGAGTTCAAGCCCAGCCTAGGCAGTGAACTCTGGTCTCAAAATAAAAAGTAAAAAAATGGCTGGGGATGTAGCTCAGTGCACAGGCCCTGGATTTAATTCCAAGTACCACAAAAACAAAAAAAAAAACAAAACAAACACTTCCAAAAAAAACAAAACCCTGCAGACCACAACATCAGACTGCCAAGGTCCCAACCAACCTGGTGAGAGGTTCCAGATCTGATAGTTTCAAAAGGATTACAGAGTACAGACTTTGATTCCGATTCCTGGATAACCACAGGGCGATTGGCTGGAAAGAAAGGACAGCAAAGTTGGGTAGAATAAATTTTAAACCTGAAAACACTAAGAAGCTTTGAAACTAACTCAATAAGCCATAGAGACTCTATGTAATGTTTAAGAGTGTCTTTCAAACTGCAGTGTCTCCAAAAAGACAGACAGCTAAGTGGAACTTATCAATTAATAACAGGAATGATCTAAGAAAAAAATAAAACTTGGTAAGAGTATAATTTTTTTTTTCTTTTTTTGAGACAGGGTCTCACTAGGCAGTTCAGGCTGTTCCTGAGCTCACTTTGTAGCCCAGGCTGGTCTCGAATTTGCAATGATCCTCCTGCCTCAGCCTCCCGAGTGCTGGGATTACAGGCATGCACCACCATGCCCAGCTTGGTAAAAGTATACAGTAGTGTTTAAAAGTTTCATTTCTGGAAGTAAGTACACCTGGTTTCAAATACAGTTAGATATATGATCCTGGGCAATTCAATAGAGAATCCAGAGAGCCTCTGAACATAAGACAAAGCCAGTCACAGAAACTCCCAAATACTTCTATTACCCAATAGTCTAAAACTGAAGTATACTCTCTGTCCTCACTTCTGTGGAGCCTCTTTTAAAACAGAATTAGACACAAACTTATAGCTAAGCTTCAACAGTCCCTGAAGGTTGCAATCATCTCCAAAGCCCTAACACTAATAATTCGAGGGGTTACGTCCTAAGGAGAAACAAGAGCTCACCACTCTTCTGTAGCGCTTTGGCTGTAACTTTCTTGGCTAGCATCATAAACTGACTGTCTTCCCCAATTTCTTCTTCTTCAGCTGTACTCTTCCCCTGCTGTGCCTGAAAATAAAAACCATACGGCATGAATAGAAAAGCCTACAGTTTCCCCAAATAGTTGGCACAGCTTGGGTTGTGGAGCTAGGTTACTGGGATATTAGGTTTTCATTTTTACAATGCCCTGCACCCCAAAAGACTTGAAGCAATGTGCAGGGGTGCACATCTGTAATCCCAGTGACTCGGGAGGTGGAATTAGTGAGACTCAAAATTAAAAAATTAAAAGGGAAGAAAAATAAAAGGTCACTGGGGATGTAGCTCAGTGGTACAGTGCTTGCCTGAATTCACGAGGCCCTAGGTTCAATCCCCAGTACCTTCAAAAAATAAAAGACTTTAAACAAATATGAAAAGAACTGCCCACAATAAACTTCTAACACAAAAAAACAAACTCAAGAAATAAGAGGATTGGCAATATGTTGCCTAGAATTTTGACACTATTATGACAAACTCAATGATTAGGTTCTCTCATCCTCATAACTTGGGGTCAGAATAGGCAATTCTCTTGAGACTTTTTTTTTTGAGACATGTTCTTGCTATGTAGTTCAGGCTGGCCTCAAACTCAGTGATCCTCCTGCCTCGGCCTCCCAAATTCCAGGATTATAGGCGTGCACCACCACACCAAGCCTTCTTGCAGACTTTCTACCTGATCCTGAAGCCACTGCTGCCGTTCAATCCGCTCCTTCCTCCATCTGGCTTCTGTCTCATCAAGCTGTTCTTCGATCTGATCATCATCAGAGTCTCGGTGGAATAAGTCCATCTGGGAAGCATCATCTAAAGCAGAGTTAAGGCTTTCAGTATCCTGCAGTGCCCATAGGAGAGGGTGACTGGACAGACACAAAATAAACTCTTATTTAGTATACGCTGACGTAGCTGGGGATATAGCTCAGCGGCACGGCACCTGTGTGGCAAGCATGAAGTCATGAGTTCAATTCCTGATATAAAAAAAAAATAATAATCTCCAGTATACACTGACATAAACCTTTCCCATGCACTACAGGGTTGCAATAGTTACGGTGAGATCCTTCACCTAGCCTATTATAGTTTTGATTGCCATTTGCCATCTTAAACTGGACAAATATATTATCAGAATATTACTTTTGAAGGCAGCAACCAAGATACCTATATTTTTCCATCGGAACTTCCTCGTTCGCCCAGGTCCATCGCTGTGCAGATCCCCATCAGCAAGATACCTCTCTTGGTATAAGCGTAGCTGTCGTTTATCATCATCCAACATGGTCTTCCTATACAAGAAGAGAAATGAGGCAGTCAATACCAGGACCAATTTGACTGGTTATAGGCCGTGCCTTATGATGTACCCTCAGATGGGTTTATTGGTACACTAACATGTGTATTTTTTTGATTTGACTCTGCAGTTCCTCATCAGAAGGAAGAACTTCATCAATTACATCCTCTTCATATTCATTGATCTCTTCCCCATCATATTCATCTTCGCTCCCCACGTCACTTCCTGATACCTCTGCTTCATCCTCCAGGTATTTCTTCAATCTCCTAGAAAGCAATTTTGATGATTAGAAGATGGAACAATGACTGCATACACAGAATGCAGACACAATGAGAACAGCATGTAGAATCACTGTGTCAACAATATTAAATTTCTAACACATTTTGATAGTATCTACTTTTTAGGTAACGTTTAAAAATCAATCACTTAATATATACCATGAGCCAATTAACTCTGCTTTACAGGCATTACCACATTATCTTCAAGAGTGGGTACTGCTATTTCCTTCATTTTAAAATTGATAAAGAAATAACTAAGACAAAGCCAGACATGGTGGCTTGCACCTAAAATCTCAGCACTTGCGAGCTGAAGGAGGATTGTCACTAAGTTCAAGGGGAAAAAAAAAATAGCAAGGACATGAGACTGGAGGCAGCAACACTAGAAATAACACTAATTCTGCAAGGAACTAGAGATGTTGGTATAGAAATCACTTAAGAAGGCACAGTGAAATTGAACAGTTTATTCAAAGTAACACACAGCTAGGATGTAGTAAAGCCTGGATTAAATCTAGGTTGGGTAACCCTAAAGCCAAAAAATTCTTAATCTTTCTCTTGTATTAGGAGACTACCTACTGGAAGGTCCAAACTAAGCACCAGCTTTTTGAGCAATTCAACTTTTAGCTGTCTTTTTCTTTTCTTTCTTTTTTTTTTTTTGGTCTTTTTTTGAGACAGGGTCTCACTGTGCAGTTCAGGCTGGCTGTGGGCTCACTTTGTAGCCCAGGCTGGTCTTGAATACGCAAAGATCCTCCCACTTCAGCCTCTTGAGTGATGGGATTACAGGCATGCACCATGACACCCAGTTTTGTATTCTTTTTAATATTCTAAAATGAATCTCTTATTTTCATAATCAGAACAACCAGTACATCAAATAGCTAGACTACACTTCAAAGTAAAGGCAATACCCAGGACTTGTGAAGACCACAGGCAATGTTGCTAGTTCTGGAAGGAAGTAGAGATGTAGAGATGCTTAGTATAGATATAACCTAAGGAACACCAACCACCATATTTGAATACTGAAGAGATCTCATGCACAAGGATTTTGTTTAAACTATATTAACCATAAAACCAGAAAATTAGATACAAAAAATGGTAAGCTGTAACTCAAGAATTGGGAAATTTCTAGCAGTCGAAGGAATGGAGAAAAGACCTACATTTGCCTTTTCAGCTTTTCAGATTGCTTTAGGAGTTCTTCTTCATCATCATCTTCCTGGTCATCCGATGCCATATTTTCATTACCAGAGTCATTGTGTTCATCCTGTCAAAATCACGGTATCAAAGTTAAGGAGATTAAAATATGTCTTCAAGTAAAATAGAATACTAATACTGCCATACCTTGTGTGTCCTTTTTCCTGTTTTTTTTTGTTTTTTTTTTTTTGCAGCACCAGGGATTGAACTCACGACCTTGCGCTTGCCAGAAAGGCACTTAGGCTGCTGAGCTAGATCCCTGGCCCTTTCTTTTTCCTGTTTAAAAAAACAAAACAAGAGCCGGGTGTGGTGGCTCACACCTGTAATCCCAGCACTCGGGAGGCTGAGACAGGAGGATTGTTATGAGTTCGAGACCACCCTGGGCTACAAAGTGAGCTCAAGGCCAGCCTGAACAGCATAGTGAGACCCTGTCTCAAAAACAGGGCTGGGGATCTAGCTCAGCGGTCTAAGCGCCTGCCTGGCAAGCACGAGGTCATGAGTTCAATCCCCAGTGCCGCAAAAAAAAAAAAAAAAAAAAAAAACAAGGGCCAGGGATTTAGCTCAGTGGCATAAGCACCTGCCTAGCAAGTGTGAGGTCATGTGCTCAATCCCTGGTTCCAAAGGAAAAAAAACCTATGTGGTGTGTATACAGTTCAGTGGTACACTGTTTGCCTCATATGTATGAGGCCCTGGGTTCGAACTACAGGGCACACACACACTCCTAAGAATGCCTCTGCCTACACATCTCTTTACAGTTTTTTTCTTTTTTAAGTTTTTTGAAGCAGGGTCTCAGTATGTCGTTCAGGCTGGTCTTGAACTCACTATGTAGCCCAGGCTGACCTTGAACTTGAGGCAGTCCTCCTGCCTGAGCATCCTGATTGCTGGAACTGTGTGTACCACTACACCTGGTGGCTATTATTTTGGGTAAGATGCCAATTTTAAAAATCTCAAGAACTCAGACAAGAAAAAAAGTCCACAGGCAGCAATACATGGACTTACATTTCTTTCATACTCACCTCATCACTGTCAAACTCACTGTTATGTGGCACGAGCCGAAAGTCTCCAAATTCCCCCTCTTCACCTTCTTGTTCCCTACAATGCAAATCACTGAATCAATAATAAGTTGTTGTAGCCAGGCCTCGTGGCACATGCCTGTAATCCCAGCACTCAGGAGGCTGAGGCAGGAGAATCACTGCAAGTTCAAGACCAGCCTGGGCTACAAAATGAGCTCAAGACCAGTCTGAATGGCACAGTGAGACCCTGTCTCAAAAAGACAAGGGCCAGGGATTTAGCTCAGTGGCCTAAGCACCTGCCTGGCAAGCATAAAGTCATGAGTTTGATCCCGGGTGCCACAAAAAAATAAAAATAAAAATAATAATAAGTTGTTGTAAACAAGTTACAAGCACCCACCTAAACTGAGGATTTAAGGTATTTTATTAACACCAATAACCAGTTCAAATAATAGGAGATAAGATATTTTACTTGGGTGGGGGTGGGGTGGGGTAACAAGAATTAAACAAAGAACCTTTACACTGAGCTACATCTCCAGCCCTTTTTATTTTTTGTATTTTGAGATAGGGTCTCACTAGACTTAAGTTGCCTAAGCTAGGTTCAAATTTAATGACTCTCCTGACTCAGCCTCCCGGAGAGCTGAGATTATAGGCACGTGCCACCACATCCAGCTGCTTTGTCTTTTCTCTTTTTTTTTTTTTGCGGCACCAGGGATGGAACTCATGAGCTCACACCTGCCAGGCAGGCACTTAGGCCACTGGGCTAAATCCCTAGCCCTGCTTTGTCTTTTTAAAAAGTTGTTTTAGCTGGACATGGTGGCATGCCTGTAATCCCAGAACTCTGGGAGGCCAAGGCATGAGGATTACAAGTTCAAAACCAGCCTGGGTAACTTAGCAAGACCCTGTCTCAAAATAAAAAATTTTTAATGTTAAAAATAAAATAAAATAAATTTTAAAAAAGGGGGGCTGAGTACATAGCTCAGCATAAAGGCCAAGTTCAGTGCCTAGTCCAGGGGAAAAGTTTTATTTATGCTAAAATACACATAACATTAAATTTATCTTAGCCATTTTTAATTAAACAGTTCAGTAGTGTTCAGTACATTCGTACTGTTGTAGAAGAAATAATCAAAACTCTTCATTGTGTAAAATTCAAACTTATACCCCATTTTCCATTCTTCCCTACCTCCAGACTGCCAACTACCATTCTTTCTCAATTAGACTATTCTATGTACCTTATATAAGTAGTCACAGTAGTATCTGTCTTTTGTGATTAGCTTATTGCTCTCAGCAAAACGTCCTCAAGGTTCATCCATGCTGAGGCAAGTGTTAGAATTTTCTTCCTTTGTAAGGTTGGCTATGTCATTATATGTATATATACATACTTTTAAAAAGATTAATTTGTCAACAAGCCCTTGAACTGTTTCTACACTCTGGGCATTGTGAATAATGCTGCTTCGAATATGAATATGGGTACATGAATACCTATTTGAGTCCTTGCTTTCACTTGTTTTGAGTCTATACTAAGAAACAAGAGTTGCTGGGTCAGATGGTAATTCCATTTTTAGTTTCTGAGGAATCGTCATACTGTTTCCCATAGCACCCACACCATTATACATTCTCACCCACAGTACACAAGGGTTCCAATTTCTCCAGGTCCTCTCTGGTCATTATTATTATTATTCTTTTACAATAGTTATGCTAATCAGGGTGAGGCAGTATCTGATTCTGATTTTATCAATTAGCGATTAGCCAATGATTAATGATTTAAAGATTTTTTCATGTACTTATTCTTGCCTTTTTTACCTTATTTTTCACCAAGTTGTTATAACTTCATTACTATTCAAATATGAAATTTAAATTCACTGTAAGACTCTCTGACAAGATATTAAACCTATGAATGATCAGTTATTACTAAACACGGAAAGCCTAGTCCTAGGATTTTTTTTTCTTCTGTTTGATCCTAAGATTTTATCAGAGGACTAGGTCTTCCCAAGTTCCTGCCCATCTGAGACTCACCTGTCTGTCGGGAAAGAGCCCGAGCAAAGAGCAAGTGCCTCTTCCATCGGGTCACCCATGCTGCTCTCCTTCTCCTCCTTGCTCAACTCCAAGGGAACCAGAGGGAAGGCATCTGCAAGGAAAAGTCTTTTCACCAAGGAATGACAACTGTATCCTCTCTTCCCAGCCATCTAAAGACAAGCCACTTCACTAATGTTTTCTAAGGTAAGCCTACCAAAAACTTCACCACCCATTCATTCAACAAATCCTGATTCAGGGTTACTATGTCCTGACCATCAGGGAGACAAAGGGAACAAAACAAAGACCCCAACCCTTTCACAGAGCTTACTTTCTAGCAGTGTTGTATGTGTGTTTAGGAGGAGGGGACACAGGTAGAAAAATAAATGAACATTTATAGGAAATTTACTATATACTAGATACGGCTCTAAATTTTATATATAGATTAATTATAAATGATATCTGCCTAAAGCTGAAGAAGTCTTAAATTGACACTTTATCATTCTAAGAAAGTAATGCTCTAAAAATAAATAAATAAATAAAAAGAAAGTAAAGCTCCAAATGTTAGGAGTTACACAGTGAATTCGATCAACATGTATGATTCTAGAGCTGGGCATGGCGGTGCATACTATAGTCCTAGCAATTGGGTAGGGTGAAGCAAGAGGATTGCAAATTAGAGCCAAGCCTAGGCAATTTAGCATCTTAGCAAGACTCTGTCTCAAAACTTAAAAAAAAAAAAAAAAAGGGAATGGGGATGTAGCTTAGTGCCAAGGCCCTGGGTTCAATCCCCACTACTACAAAAACAAACAAAACAAAACAGAATATAAGACTACATCACATTCCTGTTTCTATCTGGAGGTAAAGGGGGCTTCTTGACAAGGACACCGATTTGGAAAGATTTGTCCTTGGTAAGCCTGGTATTCTCTGTAGGACATTTACCCTGAGAAGGAAATTTTCCTGAGCAAAGATTCAAAAGCTCGTCCATGTTCTCTTTCTTGTCATTCTTCCTGGGTGGACATTTTTCAGCCTGAGATGTAAACTTTCCAGTACACAAATCCAATAGCTCGTCCATGTTGGCGTCCATGGCGTTCTCGTCCATACTGGCTAGTGGGAGCTGAGGTTTCAAAGCTTGGTGCTGATTTCTGTGGTTTCTAACATTTAAGAACCTGCAACACAATGACCAGGGAAAGGAATTTGCAGGAAAAGATGTAAAATAGTGAAAGAAACTCTGAGTTCACTTTTTTTTTTTTTTGGCAGCACCAGGGATGGAACTCATGACCTTGTGTTTGCCAGGCAGGCGTTTAGGCCGCTGAGTTAGATCCCCAGCCCTTGTCTTTTTAAGACAGGGTCTCGCTGTGCTGGTCAGACTGGCCTTGAGCTCACTTTGTAGTCCAGGCTGGTCTTGAACTCGAAATGATTCTCCTGTCTCAGCCTCCCGAGTGCTGGGATTACAGGCGTGAGCCACCACGCCCGGCCTCTGAGTTCACTACTAATGCTAAAGTTAGAAGCTGAATCTTAAAACCAGAAAACCAGTATTTAAACTTTAGCTTCCTGCTAATCTAAAAAGAGCAGGGGAAATTCTGTTAAAGAATAAAATGCCATTCAAAGGTAAAGTACAAAAGATAATATTTGGTTTCAGAGGATACTACAGTAGAACTGGGTACTATGTACTTTCATGTACCATTAGCCTGTGAATTCTCAATCTTACCCACCAATCCTAGCAGAGTAGAAACCACATAGAGAAATTTCATGACCTTACAAGATCTATATATTACAAATAAGAGATCAAAAGCTCAGAATAGCAGTCAGCAACAGCTTTTTACATTTTATTTTTTGGAAAGACTTTGTTCAAACTCATAGAATATAATACTAATAATGGTCTGTACACCTTCTCTTTCTCAGAAGAAAAAGCACAGATGGAGTGACAGAAGCTTACTTTATTTTTAAACAAAATTAAGCAGTACCCAGCACCATCCCACCCACAGAAACACAAAACTACCTACCCATCTGCATCCAACAGTTGGCTTTGAGTATCATCTTCTAAGCAGAACTGG
Source organism: Cuniculus paca (assembly GCA_004365215.1). Taxonomy (NCBI): domain Eukaryota; kingdom Metazoa; phylum Chordata; class Mammalia; order Rodentia; family Cuniculidae; genus Cuniculus; species Cuniculus paca. The sequence goes on from RJWT010008168.1 coordinate 21,160, forward strand.
AAGTCATCTCCTGCTCCTAGGAAAAGTGTCTTGGGCTCTGGGGAGGCGTTATACAGATCCTGGGAATCCTCTATAGGAAGTGAAGGCTCAGACAGTTTCCCTGAACTCTGGCACCAAAACAAAAACAAACAATAGCAAAACATTTTACAAATTCACTGTGTCATGACAACAACAGAAGTTGCTATCTGCAATATTTTATCTACTCAGAGAATTGTGGTTGAGGATAATGCATAGCTAAGAGAAGCTTACGGATAAATACCTCCAAAAAAGAAAGAATGTTAGAGATAGCTTGCTTATAGTACACAAAGGGGGTAGATTTTTCTGCTTTGTTTTATTGGGATAGGGTCTTGCTACAAGGTAGTGCAGGCTGCCCTTGAACTTGCTACAGTCCTCCTGCCTCAGCCTCCCAACTGCTGGGATTACAGGTATACACCACCACAACTGGCTCAGGGAGTAGATTTTTAAAGCAGAACACATAAGCTCAGTACAAGGTGGTGGGAGTTGGCTGACTGGGACACACTTTATTTAGCAATGTGGGAAGCAAAGGAAGAAGATTACAAAAACTATTACCACCTTACCTTAGAAGCTGAGCTGACCAAACTAGCTCGAAATAGCCCAGGAGAAGGAGATCTAAATCCTCCCGCAGTGGGGAAAAGTGAACTGGTCCCCCGGCCTGTTTGTCTGTTGCAAGGCTGATAGGATGGAATTGTGGAGCCAATCAGCTCAAAGCTGCTATTGTGGCTGCTCTCTTTTGTTAGCAATGAACATGAATCTTCTTCATCTAAAGAAAGAGAACCACCTTTTAAGTGGGGGATTAGGTGGATTTGTTAAGGAAAAAAAACACTGAGGATGAAACTCAGGTAAAATTCACAGGCAAACATCTCAACTTACAGATTCCAAATCATTAAGTTAACAGTAAATTACAGGACCACCATGGCATTATATTACTGAAGTAAGTGTCACCTTAAAAAAGTTAAATTCTCTTCTCTTCTCACCCTGTCTGATGCTTATGATCAGTCTTTATTATTTAATCAATTACAAACCTTCCTTTCATCTAAAAATAGAAGTATTTCCTGTCTCACTTAACACATACTCCGTAAGGACCTATTATATGTTCATTGCACACTATAAACAAAATGGATGTGAGTTTTCAAAAGATGGACCAAGAAATATTTTAATTCATGACCCCTCTCATGGTCACATATAACATGGGACAGTCACTAGATTCAAAACATGGAATCTTTACGGAACTGTGGCCCTTAAGCATCAAAGATGATGGACCAAAGAACAGTTACATTCATAGAAGAATCACTACTCACCCAGCTTGCTAGGCCTTTTGCCAGAGTTTTCATCTGTTTCCAATTTGTCTTCACTAACAAAGTAACTAAAATAAGAAAGTAAAACGTTTCCGTATCTCTTACTTTTTACCAGAGGTAAATCCTATAGAATTTTTTATTTCCTTAGAGAATTACCCCATCTTGGAAGAGTTGTCCTTAAATAGAAGTAAGGTAGAATCCGATGACAGAGGCTTGGGGACAGAGAGAAGGTCCACTGACTTGCCAATTTCACTACTGCCATCAGTATTTTCTTTATCCATTTCTTTCTCATCTTTGCTTTCGATATCTTCATTACCAAGAAGGAATTCTGCAGTCTTTACCAATCATGCCATCCAAAAACAAATAATACAAGTCAAGAAATTTAAAAACAATTTCACTGTTAGCCTAAAACATGGTTGCTTGGTCATATCTTAAATTTACATTTTTCTTCTTCTTTTGTTTTTTTTTCAAAAGTCTTTTTGAGACTGGGTTTCACTATGCAGTTCACTTTGTAGCCCAGGCTGGTCTCAAACTTGTGGCGATCCTCCTGTTTCAGCCTACCAAGTACTGGGATTACAGGTATGCATCACCAGGCTCAGAAGTCATATCTTAAACCTGAAAAGCTAAAGTTAGCTCAGCATGACCATGAACATCATCATAATTTTCTCTGACATGTTTAGAGTTCTTTTAGACGTATTTCATCTTTCCTCCTCTCAATATTGCTACGAGGTTATAAAATCAGACTGGACTATCAGTTTACTGAGGAAATAGGCTTAATGATTGCAGGATGACTACTGATCTCAAACCAATCAGACTATAATATGCTGCCCAGCTCAACCAATGCTTTCTTTTTATTTTACACAACATTAAATATTAACCAACTCTTAGTCGGGCATGGTGGCACATGAACTGTATAGTGAGACCCTGTCTCGAAAACAAACAAAAAATAACCAATTATTTCAAGCAACCCCAAATACAAGACAAGAAAGTTTTTTTTTTTTCATACTGAACAGTCATATAATCATCTGTCTTCCCTGAGCACAAAACAACACAATGGAGCAAAGTACTATAAATACCTTCCTTAACAAAGAATGAAAGCAATTTCAGAAGGCTTCTGTTTGTCTAAGAATTTGTTGTAGACTTCAACCTGGCCAAGGATAGGCTTGTTTTTCCAATTTGAATAAAAAAAACTAAATAAAAAAGATAAAGTTGCCTATCAATACAAAGCTATTTTTGATATTAGTATTGTATTAAAATATAATAAGTGGGTAGAAGGATACAGTCTGTGAATTGCAAGTGTTTAGTGATGCACACAGAACTAAATCCACCAAGACTCAGGCACATTGTGGAAACAACTTTCATCTATGCTCCTTAAATCTTTTATAAGTGAACACGCTGACTATGCTCTTGTTTAAATTTGATTTTCTTCCTCTTACTCATGACTTTGTAAAAAAAATTATATAAATTTCCAGAAACCTCCTGATCGCCTTCCTCTTCTTCCTCTGGTTCTTCCTCTTCTTTCTCCACTTCATCTTCCTCCTCGTCATTCTCCACCTCCTCTTCTCCATCGTCCTCAGACTCATCTGTCATTTCTTCCTCTTCCTCCTCCTCTTCTTCGAATCCATCTTCATTATCTAATTTAAACAATGCTTGACGCTTTTGGCGTTCCTCAAACCTTCGGAGTTTCATTGCTTCTTGCAGTTTAGCTTTTAATACCTGCAGTTTTTCACCTAAAAGAATTATGCAGAAACACTTTAGACATTATGACTGACTACATAATACAATAATTAAGGAGGCATTTTAGGTAACTGCAGAAGTATTACACCCATATCCTAAAAGAAAAATCAAACACCTTAGTACTCTAGGCTTTTGCTATTTTAACACATAGGGATTATTATGAATTAAAGTGTAAAATAGAACTTCTACACCCAAAGACTACAAAACAATTGTTTATGGGTAAAAGGCTGGACACAGTGGTGCATGCCTGTAAACCCAGCTACTTGGGAGGCTGAGATAGGATTGCAAGTTCAAGGCCAGCCTGGGAAACTTAGATCCTATTGAAAGAAAAAGACAGAAAGACAGAAGAGAGGGGGAGAGGGAGGGAGAGTGGGCGGCCTGGCGAATAAGACAAGAAAAGACAGAAAGTGTATGTGCACCTGAGCCTCAGAGTTAGATGGTCTAGATTAGGCTGCTGGTCCTACCACTTAGTAGTTACATAGCTGAACAAGTAGCTTATACACTGTGAAAATCAGTTTTCTCTCTATAAAATAAGGACACTAATGTTATTTATTTCATGGAGCCATAAGGATTAAATGAGATTAAGTATGTGAAGCAACTTGGTAGTTTCTTGTTTATTCTTTCTATGTATTTTTTCTAGTGTGGATATTTATTGCCTTTTTTTTTCTTCTTTTCTTTTTTAATGATACTGGCATTTGAACTTAAGCCTCTGCCCAAAACTACATCCCTGGCCATTTTTTAAAAATGTTTTTATTTTTATTTTCAAATTTTTAGGGGTTTTTTTGAGCCAGGGTCTTGCTTTGTAGCTCAGGCTGGCCTTGAACTACGTAACCCAGGCTAACATTGAACTCACAGCAATTCTCCTGCCTCAGCCTCCTGAGTACTAGGATCACAAGTACGTGCCACCATGCCCAGCTCCCTTTTTATTTATTTATTTTTTTTGGTACCGGGGATCAAACTCACAACCTCATACTCACCAGGCAGGCACTTATGCTGCTGAGCTAAATCCCTAGCCCCTCCCTTTTTATTTTTTATCTAGAGATAGATGTCACTAAGTTGTCCAGGTGGAATTCAAAGTTATGCTTCTCTCGAAGCAGCCTACTTAAGTGCTAGGGTTATAGGCATGTGCCACTACCACACCAAAATCTTACTGCTTTTTATAATAAGACAAATCTTATTTTAAAAAATAAAGCCACATATCTCTAGGCATGCTCTATTCACATGTATGTGAATCATGCCTAGATACTGCTATCTAATCTCCAAAGTTCCCAAGGAAAAGGATTCTGTAACTTCTCACTATGGCTATAGATAAATACCTGGTTTTGTGTGGCTCACTTCATCCAGCTTCTCAGCTGCCAAAGTCACAGGTACCACATCTGCCTTTAGCTCTTCCTTTCCATCAGTGCCCAAGTCTTTCACTATGACATTCACATTCACCGTCTGGCCAGCTCTGGGTCTGGCTGCTGGCTTCGCATGCTTCCAGAAACGCTGCTTTAAGGCTTCCAGCTCTAAACTCAAACACCAACCTGTGGTCAGTTCGCTATGTGCAAGCTCTTTCCTTTAAGATTCCAGTTAAGAATACTAAGCTATGTTTTAGGTGAACAATATTGAAGAAAAACACACACATATTTACAAAGAGAAACCAAAAACCCCTGTGCTATTAACATCTGCATCAAATTCATACAACTTAATGCAATCTAAGGAAATGTTATAACTGTTCTTCTACAATGTTCCAAAAATCAGACTTTTTTTTTTTTTTTTGCGGCACCAGGGATTGAACTCACGACCTTGTGCTTGCCAGGCAGGCGCTTAGACCACTGAGCTAGATCCCCAGCCCTGTTTTTGAGACAGGGTCTCACTATGCCATTCAGGCTGGCCTTGAGCTCACTTTGTAGCCCAGGCTGGTCTCGAACTCACAACGATCGGCCTGTCTCAGCCTCCCGAGTGCTGGGATTAAAGGCGTGAGCCACCACGCCCGGCTCAAAAATCAGACTTTTAAGACAGAAATTCCACAATTGTTTACAAGTTTCTAAGTATATATAATTATTCTACCCCAAGTATCAGACCAGTACAAAAAATATCTTAATTCTCAACTACTCAAAAGCTTAATTTTTCATAGGTATCCATCTTCTGTATTTCAATTCCCTATTATGAATAGTTCAGTGGCAAATTTACTAGGTGTGGACAAGTTCAGTTGAAGAAAAAGGAGGAAAGGGAGTGGGGAGGAGAATGGGGAGGAGGGAAGAAGAGGAAGAGAAAGAGAAAGAAGAGGAAGAAAAGGAGAAAGAAGGAAAGAAGGAAGGAAGGAGAGAAAGGAGAAGAGAGGAGAAGAGAGGAGAGGAGAGGAGAGGAGAGGAGAGGAGTGAAAAGGGAAAAGGGAAAAGGGAAAAGGGAAAAGGGAAAAGGGAAAAGGAAAAGGAAAAGGAAAAGGAAGGGAAGG